>CABHPR010129617.1:15455-27533 GCA_902168415.1 Peromyscus melanophrys | reverse complement strand
CCGTTAGTTATACAACTCAACCCTAGTCAGTGTGCAAGAGGACTGTATTAAGGTGTGTATACTTGAGGAGAGAGCCGCTGGAGGCTGTTATGAAATCTAGTTACAACAGTAGTCACACCTATTATTCTTTCACAAAAATCAACCAGAGACTATAAAAATACCTATGAAATATGAATGCAAAAATACATTTTCTTTGAAAATTAAGACTAAAAACTTAGTTGGAAAACTTGGTAAGGTGAAGAACGTAAAAAGAGTTGTTGGAGGAGCTGAGGATAAAGACGATGGTAAGAGATTATGGGCGTTTGGTAAAAATCTGGGCGGGCTCTGTTGCCAGATAACTTCCTAACCATGAGCTTTTTAATTCCACTTTAATGAAAAAATTGGTAATGCAGAGCAGCTTTGGCCTAATAGCAGCTTTGAGACAGGAGAATAAGGGAGCTTACTCCAGCGTGAGGTTGTGTGCTGAGCACTGTTAGGGGACAGCTTGCCTCGCTGTCCTCAAAGGTAATGAATGTTAATGGCAATTGATGAGGTAACATTGGATGGGAGGACATCCCATAGTACTCTATCATGGGATGTTTTCTGCAAAAGTGCTTTCAAAAGAAGAACATAGGTGAGATTTTCTTTAATAGCTCAGAGGCATTTTATTGCAAAAAGCCAGCGCTCATGCATGCACTAATAGGAACTGAATGTTCTTCCCTTTTTGGCTGATTTAAGAGCAGAAACCATCAATGAGCTTGCTGTAGTTTCCTCTTCTCAGCAGCAGGGCAGACAACTACTGTTGTTGTCTTTTTGTCATTTGGAGTTAAGTTTTAGAAGGCCTACAAATCCTATGGCAGCAATGACCAGTCCAACTCTGCCCAATTGACTGTCCCGGTCATGACTTGAGCTGAACTCGTTCACATCCACAGAGAGGGCAGTTCATCTTGGTTCTGGGTCATAGCCACCAGCTGCAGGCAAGCCTTTCCTAGAAGCAGTGTAGTTACTACCAGCAAACATAGAAACCAAGAGGTGTATTTTTAAAAAAATGTCACAGTAATATCTATAGAGTACAGCTAGAATAGAAAAGTGCTTTTAATATCAGGAAATCAACAGATTCTTAAAAGAAGTTTTTACCCCAAATCAACTTGGATGGCTTTTGGAATTTGGGTCTGTAATGGCACACTGTCGCTTAAGAAGTGATTTCAAACAGTCACAGTCAATATTATTGTCTCTCAAACATCCCAGACCATGGGTCATGAATTTGGACAGGGAACAATAGCTCTGTCTGGTGGAATTCTACCAAGTTGTGGTCCTCATGTGGGAAGGTGGGTGGGCTTGGCATCATTCCCAGGCTGAGAACTGGAACATCTGAAAGGATCTTTTGTTTTCTTGTTTTAAGACAGTGTCTCACTCTTGTAGCCCAGGCTGGCCTCTACCTCTCAATGATCCGCTTGTTGTCCCTTCTTTAATGCTGGGATTACAGGTGTGAGCCACCATACCCAGCATGGTTCTTTGTGACATTTGGAGTTGTGGACTGAGCTGGAGTACTTGTGTGAGGTCTCTCTGTGTGGTTCTTGTACTGGTATTAATCAGGGCTTCCTTACAGTGCATTGGATGCCTTCCAAACTCCTTAGTGCCAACGAAATGGAAAAAAAAGCTATATGGCTCTTCAGGCTCTAACTTTTGCAAGTCCTAAGTCCTTACTTCCTTTGTAGTTACAAGCTTGTTCTGATTAAGGAAAGGGACCACTCACTCCAACTTTTGATGGGAGATAAGATGCAAATCATCATGTAAGAAGGTCAGGCAGATTGAGAGATAGTAGTACAGCCACCCTGGACTGTGTAATCTCTCTTAAGTGTACACCCATAGTCGCATAGTTGCTGAGGGTACTTTGACTTCCAAATACTGTGAGCCTTAAGGATGGAGAGTCATGCTTTTGTCATAGAACTTAATAATAAAATGTTTAAACTCATTTTGGAAAGATGAACTATAAAAGCATGTCTTATATAACTGAAATTATTTTTTCACAGAAAAGTCACTGTTTACGGTTTAGTACTGGAGTGAAATGTTTAAAGAAAAAGATGGCCCAAATTTGGAACTAGCCATGTTGGAGAAATATGTAAGAGATTCACACAGGGTTAGTTATGCAATTCCTTGGGGTTTTCCCATTAACACAGTAGATGCTAATGATGGGCATATTTTTAACTTTGTTGGGGGTTGGTGACTAACACAAAACTGACCATGATTTGGGAAATTCTGTTTAATGGAGAGGGAAACTCCAGAGGTCACAGTTAGTGTGGGACACCAGCAAGCTTTGTATGTACTTTGGCATTTATTTTACAAACTCTTTATCAGTGATAATATTCCTCCATTTCCTCTACCCCTTTGACTCACCTTTGTTCTCTTATCTTATGCATTAATGCTTTCCACACTGATGAATCTAATGAATCTTTCATACATGTTTACTTCATATTTAGATCAGAGTTAGGCTTTTAACTGAAAATTATACTTTGTTGTTTTTTAATTACCTCCTCTCTCAAATTCATGTCCTCTTTTTTTGTTATACATACAGGAAATAACAATTATACATACATGAATATATATATATATATACACACACACACACACATCTCTATCTCTGTTTATCAATTATCTATCTATCTATCTATCTATCTATCTATCTATCTATCTATCATCTATCTATCTATCTAATCTTCTGAGTCCATTAAATGTGTTGTTAAATGGCATAGTACACATGTGTTTAAGGCTGACCACTCGGGATTGGATGACATCAAGGAGCTCATCCCTGGAGAAAACTGATGCTTCCTCTCTCAGTAGCCATTGGCTGCCTGTAGCTCTTTATCTGGGGGTAGGGCCTTGTGGAACTTCCCCATCCACACTTGAACGTCAGCTGGTGTTGTCATTGTGCAGATCTTATATAGGCAACCACATTTTTGAGGGTTCATGGGTGCATCTCCCTATTTTTACAGCAAGGTTTTGGCATGATTATAGCATAGAATTGCACACTTGTGAGTAAGACCATATGGCCACAAGGCCCAGAATACTCACTATCTATTTCTTTATAGAAAGCCTTCTGCTATAGGAAATTATGAATCTTAAAACTAATCATGAATACAGCTTATCAATAATTTCTCAGACAATTGAAAGTATTAGTTATTTATAAAAAGAAAGAGTAATAGGTTATTTAGTTTGGTGACTTATTAGAAAATAAATTATGAATGACATATGAATCATATATATTCTAAATTAAGTGGATTGAACTTAACTTTAAAAGAGGAAATAAGTAAAGAGATAGAACGTGAATGCACAGCCAATAGTGGTGAACAAAGCCCTAAATTTGATCCTGTCTTGAACATGAGACTGAACCAACCAACAAGCAACAGTAGAATAATAATGAGTAAGTAGAATGGTTATCCTGTGATAAATAGTGATTTAATTGCTTCAAAGGATAATTTTTACTAAACATGACTTGTGGCTTAAATGACAATGATTAATAGTAGATATACCATACACATTTTATGTGTTCTCATTTTACCTGATTTTAAAATCAAATATCAGAGCCGGGCGTTGGTGGCGCACGCCTTTAATCCCAGCACTCGGGAGGCAGAGGTAGGCGGATCTCTGTGAGTTCGAGGCCAGCCTGGGCTACCAAGTGAGCTCCAGGAAAGGCGCAAAGCTACACAGAGAAACCCTGTCTCGAAAAACCAAAAAAAAAAAAAAAAAAATCAAATATCAGTCTTGATTTCATCAAATGAGAAAGCATCTGGATATTTAAATTTGGTGCCAGAGAGATGGCATAACCAGTAAAGGCCCTTGTTGCCAAACCAGATTACCAGCGTTTGATTCCCACAATTCATGTGGTGGGAGGAGAGAACTGATTCCTGCCAGTTGTCCTTGGAAACATACACAGACACATACGTGCATGAGTGTGCATACACACACACACACATAAATGATGCTTTCTTTGTAAAAAAAAAAGATTAAAACCTTTTTTTTTTATATAATAGTGTCTGTGTGTGTGTGTGTGTGTGTGTGTGTGTGTGTGTGTGTTTATGTCCAGTGTGTGCAGGTGTCTTTAGAGGCCAGGAGAGAGCATTGGATTCCCTGGAGCTGGAGTTACAAGTGGCTGGGAGCTGCTGCTGGGAACTGAACTCAGGTTCTGTGCAAGAGCAGCAAGTGTTCTTAACCACTGAGCTATTTCTCAAAGCCCTTGTTAGTGCCTCTTAAATCACAGTTGAATAATGGTGTACGTGCTAAAGCCCATCAAAGTGTACACTTAATTTATACTTAATTGGGTGAGTTGTGTGACATACAGCTAAGATGAAAAATATGTATTTTAGCACTGCTGTGTTTTGGAAATCTACAAATAGATATTGTAAACCTGCATGGTAACCTAAAACAAAATACTTCGAACATTTGTTTGTTTTAGTGGCCACAAAATACTATTTGGAGATAATGTTTTGTTTATGTAGGTCAACTGTCAGGCCAAAGCCATGTTATTATTATGATAGCATGGACAATACATTTTTAGCTGGAGCAAAATAGAGTTGTTCTTATGAGGTTTAATTTAATTAAGTCATCAGTCTGAATATAGTTTTCCTCTTAATTATAAAGGGTTCTGAGCATCACCATGAGGTCCTTTTATGCCTTGGCTCATACAGGCTTCATATTAGGTAAGCAGTAATGAGACCAAGTTTCATTTATAAATTAATCAACAATCAAATGAAGCCCATCCCTTTGAAGAGAGAGGTCAAGAAATGTTAAAATGCACTCAATTTCACCATGCTTCCATTGTTCAAAACATTTTTTCTGACTACTTACATTCTCAGGCAGGAAAACCTGTGGTATGTGTATGGGTGTGTATGTTTGTGTCCAAGTATGATATCAGTTTATGTCATTGCTTATTTCAAAATTCCTTTATCTCTCCAAAAATTCAAACTTATTCTCAAAAGGTTAAAAAAAATCATCACTACAGAGAATATTCTAAAGAGTGGGCTCAGTGGGGCATGGAGAACTGGTTGGAAGACTAAGACTGGAGAATGAGGCTTGGGAATTTGGTGGGAACCTTGACAGAAGAGGGCACAGTTGAGGTCACAACATAAACAACTTGGTTCTGAATGTTCCCACCAGCATGGTCACCTTTATCCTTGGTACTGGTCGTCAACTGAGCCCTTTATCATTTTTTTCTAGATGCATCTTCCCAGTCATGGGAGCTTGTCCAACCAAGCCATGCACCAGACATCAGGGTGTGGAGATGTTTGCATCCCTTAGGACTCAATGTAACTCAATCCCAGAGCTGGGTCTGCCCATAAGCACAAATGCCAACTGAGAGAGCATTGAGTCTTTGAACTACACTTTAGAGAGCTCGCAGTCTGGGAAGGCTGAGGATTGACATTCCCAAATTTCACACCCTCACCCACCATCTCCAACCAGCAGGCTTTATAACAAGTGGGAAGAAAGGCAGGCAAGCATCCCGGAGTTTAGTTTTATCCCCGTGGGCAGGTCTGCGATTCCTGGTGCTTCTCTCTTCTCTGTGTGATCGATTGCCAGCGCTACTCTCTTGTTATGGTCTTTCTCCGTGCAGTTGGATGCCCATCTTCTCAGGGCCTGCAGAGCCTGGACTTCCTCTGGCGCACCACTAGGATTAAAGATCGAGTCAGAATGCAGTTAGCAGTGTGTAGATATACAGGGTGTAGCTGCAGATTCTCTTCTACATTGGAAACACAAATATACACTTCTGTCTGCTCTCCCCAGCACAGGGTTCACACAGAAATGAATACAACCAAGGGCTTCTCCTCCAATGCCTTTTCCAAACTTATTTATATTAAATGTTGACACCATGGACATAACCTTTGAATTCCAGCTTCACTTCAAATGAGAACATGTTGTCTATATAATTTAAAAGATGCGATTTAAAAGGCCTTTCTTCTAAGCGCCAGGTAAAGAGCACCTGCATCAGATGTCAGGGATCCATTGCAGAGTGTTGCCCTCTAACCCACTGCTCCAGAATGTCCCAGCAAGGGAGAGAGCCTGGCTCCTTGGGAAATTCCATTTCCTGTGTATGCCCATGGGAAAAGTAATAGCTGAAAACCACATACCCTTTCCATTTTCCCCCTTCTGCTCAATCGCGCAGCTCTACTCAGCACTCATCTCAAGCTTAATCTTTTGTTTGACTTGGAAAGGGAAAAAAAAATACCACACCCTCCATTATTTAAAATTAAAAAGCAAAATCAAAACAAAATAAAGCAAATGTTCTGCTCCATTTTGCTAAGGGACCAATGTTCCTTGGCTCCCGAGGAACTTGTATCTGCTGACACCACACTGCTGACAGAGACACATTTTTCTTCATTTTCTTCTCTACATATGCACAGGAACAAGACAAGGGAAGGTACAAAACAAATCTAGTCATCATCATCCTGGGATAATTGGTGATAAAGTGCGGGTACAGCTTATTTTTACTCTATCAAGTCACTTTCTAATTGGGTGTCCTTGAGCTCAGGGCTCACTTCTTCACTTCTTTTTCTTGTTAATATCCTTTTCAGGGGCAGGGCAAGTCTACCCAGGAGAGTGATCTTAGCATTATCAGCTCATTACATTTCTTGTCATTTCTTGCTGTGTGCTGGGGAAGTGCTGATTTCAGACCAATTTTGCAAATGCAGAACTCTTCTTCTGTGAGAGCCCAGAAGTTCTTTCTTTGGTAATTAGCCTCCTGCTTTGGTCAGGGCCATTAAAACTCAGTATAAGTTGCCAACACTTGTGGATGTGATAAGCAGAGCTCCTGCCCTGGGGAGCCTCCACGGTTGCTTCTGAGTTGTTGTTTAACTCAGATTCACTGAAATCATCGGGGCTTGTTAAAACACAAGTCTTGGAGCTCCTCTGCCTCTAGAGTCGGTGTCAGCAGGCCTGAGGAGGAGCCTGAGAATCTCCATGTCCAGCCGGTCTGGGTGTTAGGATTTGGGTCTGAAAAGGACTCTGGAAGCTGGGTCCCCTGCGTCCTTCCTGCCCTCCCTCCCCTCAGCCATGTTGGGGGTGTAGTGGTACTTTGAGAGATAGATTGGTCATGTTGAACGTGACCATATCAATGTGTCAGAACATGGTCCAAGAATGGAGTCCTATGAGGAGAATTCTGAGTGCTCTTGAGAGAATTCGAAGAAAATAAGGGTCTTGTGACCCCAGTTTCTTTAAAACTTGGAAATGTTCTAGGAATGTGTTTCATGGCCCTCCCTGGTGTATCGGATAGGAGTGGGTTTACTCCAGATTATTCACTACCACTGGCTATTGTTATTTGTTTATATGCCTCTATGGAAAAACACGTTTTTGCCACACGCCTTGTCCTTGTGATTGTACACTTTACTCAGGTGACTCTTCTTAATCCACAGAGTATAAATTGTCTGAGGCTCTGAATAAAGTTGAATATGGCATGAGACTTTAGTCTGCCTCCATTCTCCCAGGTCCCATCACATCTAGAGTAGCGAACATGAATGGATTCATGTTTCTGGGTTTTGGGGATGTGGTGAGAACTCCGGAAGTTGAGGCCTCATTGGAGGAAGGGGGCCATTAGTGTGTGTTCTTAAATTGTGTATTTTTGTCCCTCATTTCTCCCACCACCCTCTGTGATGTTCCACCTGACTACAGGCTCAGAAACAACATTCACAAACTATATATACCGAAGCCTCTGACGCTATGCGGTGCACTAAACCTTTCCTCCAAGCTGGCTTTCAGGAAGGTATTTTGTCATCACGACCCAAAGCCAACTAACACACGAGGTGATGGAAGTTGCTGGTCTGGGTCTAGAGGTCGTCTGCTTGGGAGAGCTGTCCTGGGGTTTAGGCTCAAAGAGGCATGTAAAAAACCCTAGGGCAAATGGAGAAGCCAGGGCTGAATTTGTTGAGTTAATACTTGTTGAATATCACAGGGTACATTTTTTTTATGAGGTGTTTACTCAATAAACTCACAGTTGAACTCCATATATAAAGCAGGCATTACTTATATTTAAGTCATCCTAAATATAACCTGTTTTTTCTTGTTGGGCCCTGGCCCCTGTTTCTGGGGAGCTGTTGCCTTGCTTGCTGACCTTGATCAGATGTCCTCCCTATGTTAATTCCCTACCGGTTTCATTCCTGCTAAACAGCTTATGGAAGGTTCCTTGTTTGCGTACCCTGCATATTGGTGTAATGCTAGAATGTAAAACATCTGTAGCAAACTTTTGCCCTCCCAGGTTCTTCCACTGTACTGTAAGCCTGTATTTAAGGCCTCCTTCAATAAAGGGCATTCTACTGAGATGAATGACCCACTGTCTTGTCTCTCTTTTTAATCCTCAGCCCCTCGCTCGGACATGGCGAATGGGTAGTAACGTGGGCATTGCTACATTCTCTTAAGTTGCTTTTCTTAAGACCATGCATGCCCTTCAGGTTATCTGTAGCCCTTCAGACTAAGGCCCAAGAGCTTGGCTTAGGGAGTCAGTTTTGGACTTGTATCTCAACTCTATCATTTAGACAAATTATTCACCAGCTGTGAGAAGCCAGTGTTAGGTTTCACTGGTATCTCTATTCTAAATTTATTCTTGTGTCTTTATTTCCTGCATTCTCTTTTCTTTGACATTCATTTGTTATTTTTCTCTGGGCACTATGAAATAAATGCCTCAATCTTATTTATCAGTTTTGTATTTTCCAATGTGTTTATCAGGCTATACACACTCCTCTTAGAACAGCAATAGAACCTCCAAGGAGCTTGATGTGCATTCTTCTTATAAGTCAGCTTGAAACCTGTTCTCTTTCTCTTTTGTTTATTTTTAACCTGTGGGTTTTATTGAGGTTTAATTTCTTAACTTTTAACAGGTGAGGGTTAATGTTTTCAGGGTTCTATTGGTGAAATTATTAAGGCCACTCCACGTAGTTAAAAGGGAGGTTTATTTAGTGGCGTAACTTACAAATGAAGGGATAGGTAGGTTGCAAGGTCTGGGAAAGGCGTAGCACAGTCCTATGGTGTTCTCTGGAGAACTCTGCTTGGTCTACCTCCAGCGTCCAGGGGCCAGGACCCAAGAGAGCCAGCGCATCCAGATCTCGGGTCTTCAGGGTCCTCTCTTGGCTCCGCCTTGTAGGCGTGACAGTTACTGAAGCCTCAATGGGGGTTGGAACTTCCAGACCAAAGCTGGAATAGCTACCCACTACAGGCTTCAGATTCTTTTCTTCCTTTCTTACTTGCTCTACTCTCCTTTCTTGTCATCTTGTCATGGTGATGGGGATTGAATCCAGGGCTCTCTGCACATGCTAGGCCAGTGCCTTATCATGGATCCACTCTCTTCACTCACTTTAGATTCTTTATCTTTAAAATAAAAGCGTGACTGGCAGGACTAAATAAGCCAACACAACCAAGTTCTTAGACACATCTACCAGTGTCTGATAACAATAGCCATTGCTATTCCTTTTGCATTTATTCCAGGGGTCCAAAAGTTAAAAAAAAAACTACATAGCTTACCTCTATGGACAGTAGTGTAGTCTAAGAAAGCCCATTCCCATTTCAGCAGTCATGAGGCACCTGTAAGTTCTCACCTTACTGCTCACCCGTGGCCATCTTCAGGCTGGTGAATTTATTCTTTATTTTAGGGCTCACTTTTCTACTGTTAGAGCAGTACAGCACCAGCCACAAGGAAGTTTGATTTTAGTTTTTATCTAAATGACCTTGTATTGTATAGTTTCAGATAATCATCTTTAGTTTTTGTTTTAAAGCAATGAACACACTTCTGTACATTGTGTATCAACTGTAGTATTCTTTTATTTTATGAAACTTGGATAATTGGAGACACAATAACATTATATTTCCCCCTGAAATATGACTTGTCTGATTTATAGCATGTAATTGAGCCATTCGAATGGGTCCATGTAAAAATTTCTCATCTAGCCTTCCCAAAGCCTGAGTAGATAATATATACAGGATTGGGCTTGACTTTGTCCAGCACAAAGACTGCAATTGTGTTGCAATGTACAGTGTACAATTATAGTACAACTTTTGGGAGAAGATGTTCAGTAATGTACATTCCAGAGTTTTGTTTTTAAATAAGTTCTCTCAAAATATGTCACTGTCAGTTGGATAGTTACCTGGGTGATTTCATGGGCAGCCAGGATTGAGGATGTTTCATTTTCCCATCTCCCACTTTTTTGAATACCCTCTCCTTCAACACCTGCCCCCCATGACCATTTTCAAAGAAACAAGGCTTAAGCTGCAAAAGTCTTTGAGATTTCCCCAAGAAGTTAAACATAGCAACTACATTTTTCAGTTATATGTCCAAACAAATTGAAAACAGGAACTCAAACACAAATCTGCACCTGCAATGATCACAGTATATACCATAGTAAAAAAAAAAAAAAAAAGATGGACACAACACAAAGAAACTTGCAGAAGCTTCAAAACATCAAAACCCTTTGCTTTCTATTTGCTTCTACAATAAGAACTGATGTTGAAATCAATGAAGTTAGGAACAAGAACCAAGATCACTAAAAGTATATCATAATAAAATTGAAGACGGAAAGACAGATTTTTTTAAAATTTTTTTTAATTTTTATTTTATTTTATTTTACAATACCATTCAATTCTACATATCAGCCACGGATTCCCTTGTTCTCCCCCCTCCCGCCCCCCTCCCCTTCCCCCCAGCCCAGCCCCCATTCCCACCTCCTCCAGGGCAAAGCCTCCCCCGAGGACTGAGATCAGCCTGGTAGACTCAGTCCAGGCAGGGCCAGTCCCCTCCTCGCAGGCCGAGCCAAGCGACCCTGCATAAGCCCCAGGTTTCAAACAGCCAACTCATGCTGCCGGTCCCACTGCCTGGATGCCTCCCAAACAGATCAAGCCAATCAACTGTCTCACCCATTCAGAGGGCCTGATCCAGTTGGGGGCCCCTCAGCCATTGGTTCATAGTTCATGTGTTTCCATTCATTTGGCTATTTGTCCCTGTGCCTTATCCAACCTTGGTCTCAACAATTCTTGCTCATATAAACCCTCCTCTTTCTCGCTAATTGGACTCCCGGAGCTCCACCTGGGGCCTAGCTGTGGATCTCTGCTTCCAGATCCCTCAGTCATTAGATGGGGTTTCTAGCACGACAATTAGGGTGTTTGGCCATTCCATCACCAGAGTGGGTCAGTTCGGGCTGTCTCTCGACCATTGCCAGCAGTCTATTGTGGAGGTATTTTTGTGGATTTCTGTGGGCCTCTCTAGCACTTTGTTTCTCCCTATTCTCATGTGGTCTTCATTTATCATGAGAAAGACAGATTTTTATGAGAAACGAAACTCCCTTTAACAGGACATGGAACAAAAACAGAACAAGGAAAAAAATGCCACCCTTAGATGAAAATATACAGACATTCAATGACTGATATATTCTCCAGGGATAAGCCTTCTGATAGATTAGCCATCCCAAGTGAACACATGTACATAAGAGCAACACAAAAGGTACTCATCAGGGTTTGCACTCACGTGTGGTATGTGTGTTTTGTGTAATATGAATATATATCTATCAATAATTAAGTGATCATGACTTTGAGGGGGAGTAGGAGGGGTAAGAGAAGAGGGTGGGGAAATGTACTACTTATGCATGAGATTCTAGGAAATTAAAATTTAAAACTACTGTAAATGTTACTTGATAGCAAAAAATTTGAGAAGCATTATTCTATAAAAGAGCCTATATTCCACATAGAACAATAAAATTATATTAACTTTTATCTTAAAAATATGACAGAGAAGAAAAAACATTAGTTTGTGCAGTCAACAGAAGGGCCATAAGGCCAGTCATAGCTGAATTCCTCCCAAGTCATTTATTTTAGTAATTACTGTCATCTTTTGTTAGAACTTGTGACAATGAGATTTATTCTCTTCAGTGATGTTTAATGACTTTTTTTCACAGTCATGACCCTATATTATTTCCTGAGAATCAAATAGATCATACAGCAGATAAAAGAGAGGCTTTCTGATTGGATATTTTGGAGAAAATATCATTATAATTTGACACAGTGATCAAAGAGTATTCAGCAACAGCTACAGGGGAAAGCTTCTAGACTGTGTCCAGCCACTAACAAACAACT
>CABHPR010129617.1:2686-15445 GCA_902168415.1 Peromyscus melanophrys | reverse complement strand
ACAAACAACTACAGGGAAAGCTTCTAGACTGTGTCCAGCCACTAACAGATATAAATATTTTATTGTTCCTTAGTTTAGTTTTAAGTGGCTGTGGTCTTTATCACCTTCTGAAAGTCTGCATTTTTTTGAAGTTTTTTCATTTTAAAAAAGTATTCACTGTAGCTATTATTCTATATCTACATTAGTAGTATCTAAAATGCTCTACCTCTAACAAATATCCTATATATACACTTACAGTAATTCCATAGTAATGTATTTATACATACTAAAATTTATAAATATATTTGTTTAATACAGTTTATATTTTATATTATTCAGATAAAAACCAAAGCTTTTAATTTACTGACCACCCAACCATTTTACATACAATATAAAATAAATGAGGTGAAATTTCTAAGCATACAATTCAGCCTTAACATCCTTGCATAGCATCTAGGCTACAATTCATTCAAATAAACAGAAATTGCTTAAGCAATTTCCCCAGCCTCAATAAAATGTCATCAACATGATTTAAATGTGAGATTAGCTAATGTAAGTAGCAATTAGAATTAGATTTAGCTTGTACATTTGGAGTCGTGATGTAAAACCCCTCTGGGGACTGTCATTGTATCCAAAAGAAGTATGAGAAAGGAAGCGGATGCCTCTCCTGCATTTCTCCTGAGCTACAATACTTCCTGATGTCCTCAGGGAGAAAAAGCATAGATGAGCAATGTGGAAGAAAAGTGTATAAAGGATTTAATTATTTTCAGGTTGCTGCTTTTTTCTAAACAGGAATAGCTATAAGAAGCCTATGTTACAATAGAAGGATTCTCACTATGTGTAGTAAAGGATGGCAATACGTGTAGTTAATGACTCTAATAATGATGTGATGACCTCGCTCAAAGGTCCTCATTTTGAAGAGTTCACTGTTGTTGGACTCTTATCAAGCCTCTGATTTTATTTGTCCACTTTCTTAAAGAATGGTGCCGAGGGCCTGTGCTCCTGGCCATACTTGATGGCCATTAACCATCAGACTTCAGCATTTAGCTTAAAAAATGTATTCCCACATGAAAAATTTGCTTAGATCTCACCCATGCTTATCTTTACTCCTAGCACCGGTGAAAGAATATGAACACATACACGATGGAGTCTCCCGTTCACAGAAGTTGGTGTCTTAATGACCTGCAGAGACCATTGGCTTCAGCACTCTCATTTTACCACTGATGATAGAGGACCAGGGAGATGAAGGTGTGCCGGAGAGCTCAGGCCCGAATTTCCAGACAGGGGATCAGGACAGCCTTTGGCATTTCCCATCACATATTGGTGCTTATGACCTCCCATGAGCTTGTCTTACCATGGATTTACAATCATTGCACATGGAATGACACTCAACAAGGAATGCCCTGTAGGTACTCTCACATAACAGTTAGCCAGCTTATTATAGGGCATTTGAGAAAAATAGTCCACTAACCTCTCAGCCGTTTCTCTCAACGAATTTTAATAAGAGCAAATACAATGCAGCTGAAATAAACATGCAGCAATTTTTTTTTCAATAAAGATTTGTGACCCATTGGGCTGAAATCTTGGTTGTGTTTTAGCACCAGTTTGGAACATTTCACCAACTGGAGGTAAGACAAAAACAAAATCAACACAACAAAAAACACTTTTAAAAGGCAGCTTTATGGAGTTGTAATCCACATACATTTAGGTATGTTCAAAGTGTACATTCACTGTTTAGTACACTCATAGCATTGTGGAAATATCATGACAATCTAATGCTAGGTCACGTGTCACCCTAAAAGAGACCTTATACCCATTAGAAGCATACTCTATTCCTACGCATTTCCTTTTTCTTTGTCTTTAGCCTTAGGCAGCCATGCGTTGACTTTCCGTAGACCTGCATGCTCTTGACATGCCATGTAAGTGAATGCCTGCAATATGTGGCCTTTGGTTCTGGTTTCTTTCACTTGGCACAATGTTTTCAAGGTTCATCTTTCTGTGGCTGACCATTTCATAGTGTGCATACAACCACATTTTATGTATTGGTTCATCACTTGAGTGCGTTTTGCTTTTTGGCTGTGAATAATGTGGCTGTAAACATTCATGAGTTAATTTTTGTGAGGGTTGTATTTTCATGCTTCTCATGTGTGGGTGTGTATCTGGAAGCAGGATTTCAGGGTGATAGGGGAAAACCATGGTTAACATTTTTTTTTTTACAATTTCATCAGCCACATATGAAGGTTCTCACTTAGCAAAGGCCTCATAAACAGTACATTTTATAATAATTTTGTAGCAAAAATTCAGTGGATAATTATCTACTGGCCACCTGCTTTGTAAGAAGACATGTGAGGTGATGAAACTTGTTAATATGTAATACACTTGTGGGACAAATTTGAACTTTCTAAAGAGGATTGTTTCCTGAGAGATCCTGCACCAGTCGGTGACCAGTGAGGGGACAAAACCATAACAGTAACTTGACAGGGAAGATTTAATACAAAGAATTATTAACTAGTAAAATATGACTAACTCCAAGAGAGCTAACTGAATACTGTGAAGCACAGTAAAGTATTTCTGCATCCACTGGGGAGAATGTTGGTGTTGAGGACAATAATTACAGTGACTGCCAGAGCTTTGACAAAACCTCAGAAGCAGAGTCTTTTGTGATTTCACATGTTTGTGGCTTCTGTTGTCCTGCTCTCTAGGGTTGCGGCTCTCTGTACCTTTATTATGAAGGAGGGCATACATAGGTTTAAAAACAAATGAAGATTTCTGGCTAGTTTTGGTCAACTTGATACAAGTTAGAGTTATGTAGAAAGAGGAACTCGGTCCAGCTGCCTGGATGCCTCCTAAACAGATCAAGCCAATCAACTGTCTCACCCATTCAGAGGTCCTGATCCAGTTGGGGGCCCCTCAGCCATTGGTTCACAGTTCATGTGTTTCCATTCGTTTGGCCACTTGTCCCTGTATTCCATCCATCCCTGGTCCCAACAACTCTAGCTCACATAAACCCTCCTCCTTCTCGCCAATTGGACTCCTGGAACTCCACCCAGGGCCTGACCGTGGATATCTGCATCTAGTTCCCTCAGTCACTGGATGGGGTTTCTAGTATGACAATTAAGGTGTTTGGCCATCCTATCACCAGGGGAGGTCAGATCAGGCTATTTCTGGGTCCTGTGCTCAGTGCATGAATTGGCTGTTTGAAACCTGGGGCTTAGTAGAGACCCTTGGCTCAGCCTGGGAAGAGGGGACTAGACCTGCCTGGGCTGAGTCCACGAGGTTGATCTCAATCTTCGGGGGAGTCTTTGCCCTGGAGGAGATGGAAATGGGGGGTGGGCCAGGGGGGGTGGCAAGAGGGATAACGGGGGGATCTATGGCTGATATGTAAAGTTGAATTATATTGTAAAATAAAATAAAATAAATTCAAAAAAAAAAAAAAAGAAAGAGGAACTCAATTGAGGAAATGCCTCCATTAGATTGTATGTAGACAAGTCTGTAGGGGTATTTTCTTTCTTTCTTCCCTCTCTCCTTCCTTCCTTCCTTTTTTTTTTTTGAGGGGAGAAAGGAGTTTATTTGAATTACAATTCCAAGTTACAGTCCATCATTTTGGGGAAGTCAAGGCAGGAATACAAGTAGCTAGTCACAATAACATCCACAGTCAAAAGCAAAGAGAAATGCATATACCCATGCTACCTGCATGCTTACTCTTAGCTAGCTTTCTTCACTCATGTGAAATAGTTCTGGCCACATTCAGTGTGGATCTTTCATTGCACCTCAGTCAAGACAACCATCTATAGACAGGCTCACCATCCAATCTGATCTAGGCACTCCCTCAACTGAGACTGTCTTCCTAGGTGGTTCTATATTGACATTTAAAACCACTACAAACAGGCATTTTCTTAATTAATGATTGATGTGGGAGGACCCAAACTAATGGGGATGGTGCCACCCATGAGATATGGCCCTAGATGGTATAAGAGAGTTGGCTAAGCCAGGGAGCAAACTAATAAACAGCATTCTTCTTTGGCTTCTGTTTCAGTCCCTGACTCAGATTCCTGTCCTGACTTCCTTCAGTGATAGACTGTGGTGGTTTGAATAGGTATGGCCTCCGTAGAATCATGGGTTTGAATGTTTGGCCCATAGGGAGTGGCACTATTAGGAGCTGTAGCCTTGTTGGAGGAAGTGTGTCACTCTGGAGGTAGGCTTTGAGGTCTCACCTATGCTCCAGCCATGCCCAGTGAGACAGTTCACTTCCTGTTGCCTGTAGATCAACATGTAGAACTTTTTTTTAAAAAAATGTTTAAATATATGAGGGCTCTGTCTGCATGTACACCTTCATGCCAGAAGAGGGCATCAGATCCCATTATAGATGGTTGTGAGCCATCATGTGGTTGCTGAGAATTGAACTTAGGACCTCTGGAAGAATAGCTAGTGCTCTTAACCCCTGACCCATCTCTCCAGTCCCAAGATGTAGAACTCTTAACTACCTCTACAGAACCATGTTTGTATGCTGCCTCACTTCTTGCCATGATGATAATGGACTAAATTTCTGAAACTGTAAGTCAATAAAATGTTTTCCTTTATAAGAGTTGCTATGGTCATGGTGTCTCTTCACAGCAATAGAAACCCTAACTAAGACATTGACTGTTATCTGAAATTGGAAGCTGAAATAAACCCTTTTCCCCCCAAGTTGCTTTTGGCCCTGGTGTTTTATCTCAGCAATAGAAACTCTAAGACATCTATGAAAACTTTTTAAAAATTATTTGTTTTTAATGTATGTATGTATGAGTGTTTGTGCGTGTCCTCTCTGTGGGTATGTGCACTGTGTGAGAATGTTCATGAGACCAGAGAAGGACATCTGAGCCCCTGGAGCTAGAATTGCGGGGACATAGAGTTACAGCTGTGTGAGCTACCTAACATGGGGGCTAGAAACAGAACTCTGGTCCTCTCCAAGAGCAGCAAATGCTCTTTACTACTGAACTTTCTCTCTAGGCCCTCTGTGAAAAATTTCATATCTTCGAAGACTTGTGTTTTTCACAGAACAAAATGATGTTTGGAATGTTAAGAATTTCTTTGGGTTGAGTTCCATAGATGTTTGTTATTGAGAAACTGTGAAAACTGAGTATGCAGGATAAGAAAGCGTTTTTCCTAATAAATGAACAATAAATGGTATGTGTAGGTGTTTTTAAGGCATATAATTGGGCATGTTGGTATGTAGATCATATATAATTCTTCTCTACCATTTCTACCTTTCTAAGCTTTTGTCAGCTATGATTGATTATTTCCTCAACCAACTATAAGCTGTAAGACTCTCTGGAATATGAATAAGAATGCACATTAATAACTAATTTATAAAGCTGTCCAACCTAACGTCATAGTCCAGTCTTCTGGTCTTGTTCTAACCTTGTTTTAATATACTCAGAGATTAGTTCCATCAACATTCTCCAACTTTCTGTCAACATTTATAGTAAATTGTGAGATTCATTTGATGAATAAGTTTGTTTTTTCCCCCTATGTGTACTATGCACCTGAGTCTCTGGAGTATGCTGAGATTTTCAGCCCAGTGTTGTGGCTAAGTGCTACAACAGGTAGTTACAGTTGTGGCAGGTCTTGAAAAGAATATGTGACTACTCCTCTCAAACCAGCTCCCCTATATGGTATCCCAGACATGTTTGTTTTTTACAAGGAAATTCTGTTCTCCCTGGGCAAATGGAGAGAGAAGCCTACACTTTTTGGTAAGAACAACTCAGAGTTACTTGTGGGCACAATTGTGGGTTTTATTTAAATATAATCAGACGTTCTCATTCAACATATTGGGGCTCCATTCTTTCCAAATAAATGACTCTATTTTGATACAGAGACTTTGGAGAGAAGTAAAGTGAAATGAAAAATTAACTGCTGTATACTACTAAGTTTTATCTTTGATTTTTGACAAAATAAGCACCTTGGCTATAAAAATGAGAGATCCTTTTAGAATTACTTGGGATGTGGCCAGAGCAGAGTCAAGAACACAAGTTTGTCCATTTATTTTTGTCAGTGCTCAAAGGCACTCAATGAAATCCTTCTATCCCATCTTTCTTGTGGTCACCATTGCAGCCATGATAGTCAAGTGCCGTGGCCACTGACCTCCCATTTGCAACATATTTTTTACGACATAAATTTATTGAACTTAAGCACGTGTGGCACTGTAATTAATTGTGGTGCTAGTGCACATCATGGTTACTCGTATTCTGTGATGGTTAGTTTTCTGTGTCAAGTAAGGCTACAGTGCCTTAGTGATTTTTAAATAATTACTGATCAAAATGTTGCAATGAAAATTTTTTTGGAGGTGTGTTCAACATCTATAATCAGTTGATTCTGAGAGAAAGTGATTGGCCTGGATAACATGTGTTGGTCTCAATCAGTTTCTAACCTGACCTCTGGATTTTAGGCTCAAGACTAAAACCTGAACTAGTATGATTTTCCAGCCTGTATACCTACAGATTTCAAACTGTCCAAGCCAATTCTTCAAAACTTCCTTCCTTCTCTCTCACTATACTCACATGTACCTTTACATACAAAAATATCTCCTTTCTATTTTCTTTCTCTGATGAACTCTGCTGTACATCCCACTTTTCACTAGCAAGGAACTCAGTATTGCTCAAGTTCAAGGACACAACCCACATGAGCCCATAATCCCATGTTTTCAGAGATACTAATTACTTATCAGTCAGGAGCTGGATCCTCATCTATAATATGACCAGGGAAAATATAACATAACATGTAGAGATTAGCTACCAATTTGTATGAATGAATATGGCTTATCTTATTTATTTATATTTTGGAGTCAGGGTCTTGTTATGTAGTCCAGGCTGGTCTGGAACTTGCAGTGTAGCCTGGTGCCACCATACTCTTCAGATTCAGAACTCTTCAGAGAGCTTAGGTTCAGTTCACTGAATAGCAGAGAGGTATGATGATAAGCTAGCTGCATTTCTGTACTGCTGGGTACTGAGCAGGATTGAACTCTGGTGTGCTGGTAAAAACAGCTGGAGCCAGTCATCAGGGTGCACGGGGAAGTGTTCAATGAAGGTTCACTTTCTGGGGTGCTGTTTGAAGTCTCAGTAGGGTGGGTGTCTCTGCACATCCCACACATCCCATTGGCTACATCGTAGGAGCCAGAGGAATGCATGCTATAGACAGCAAGATAAACTCCTTTCCTTGCTATGCAGATGGATCTAAAGAGCTGAGTGTCAAGTACTGTGAGGCCATTGATCATCTTTGAGAGCATGCTTTATAAGCATGTTCACTTTGGGGCTGTCACCTCTCCATCTAGCTTGACTTTGAATGCGACATGTGATTTTCTACTGTATTCAAGGCAGATTTGCCCCCAAATGAATGATGACTTAAGAAGAAATGAAACTGACTCAAGGCAAAAATGACACTTGTTAAATACCACTTTGTCCTTGATGTTATCTTTTGCTGTGGCGTACTGGCTACAAATCTGTATGAGAACCATAGGCTCTATTATAGACCGAAATCGGTCACAACTATTATTACTAACCTACTTTATCATGTAGAGGAACATTTCTATGTGTTTGTGTATTAATTTGCTAAGTAGTAAACTTTCTGATGTGGACGTTGTGACTGAATAGCACTGAGTAAAGTCCATTCTGTCTTTTCCTTTAACTGACAAAAAAAATACTATAATGGTTAAATATTTTCTTCATAGTGGGTATAAATCTCAGTACACAAATATTGGCCTTTAAAAAAAATTCATTGTTGCTAACCCTCATTACAGTGGCATAGTAGAAATATTCAGTCAGGCGTGGCTCCACCTTTCCTCTCATTTTACACTTTGATTCCAACTACTAGACAAGTAGCTTATGTTGGGCATGACCTGTGTGTGATGCAGGGCAGGTAGTTATCTGTAAGATGACTGATAATGCCTCTGGTCCTGGTCCTTAGTTCTCCTATGCTGCTGCTGAGTCATTTCTGATTTCCCTCTGCATAGTATGTTTATCTTGGGTGGCTTTTCCCATGGTGTGCACATCCCGTGTCTGGGGCTGTGTCTTTGAGCTGTCTTCTTTCTGTGCCTTGGTAGGGAGTGCAGAGTGTCATGTATCCCCATCTCTGTTCTCCTCTGCCCTAGGGAACTTCTCTCTCTGCAGGTGGTGGTACAGTGGGCTGAGACATTTCCTTTCTTGTTTGTCCTGAGACATTCTGTAAATGTCTTTCAAAGTTTAGTTCTTACCCATATCAATGCTCCAGAAATGAATGCCAGGAAAATTAATAGGCCTAGTCAACTTTCTACATCTATTTACCCTTCCTTGAAGACAGTGAATAAAGAACTGAAGTTTAAAGCAAATACAGAGAAAAACCCAAAGTAAAATCCCACAACTGTCTTTTTTACTTGTTAAGTGATAAATCTTAAGGTAGCTGTCCATTTGAAAAGTTACTAACTAAAATTCTACCAGTTATAAATCACATATTTATTACATACCATATTGCATGTTATATATTAAACCCTATTATCTGCAATATGAGAATACACTGTATTTAATTCCTCTTAAGCATTTTCTCTTGAACTTTGGATGTTTGTATTGGATTCAGAATATGAAACAAGCTCATCTCTTAAAAGTGTCAGACATGCTAGATTTCTTTCTTGGCTCCCATGGAAAAAGTAAACACAACATAAAACACCCATTAAATTTTAGAGGTTAAGAATATGTTTTATGTACTTTATGCTAAGAGAATTCCCAAGTTGTATAAACTCACAGATTCCAATGGCTTATGGTCACGTGAGGATGACAGTAGAGCAGTTGGCAAGTTCAAGAATTTAGACACAAAAGTGAAAGGCTTCTTACTCTTACATAAGTCTCCTCCTATGTCTAAGTTTCTTAGTGATATAGTTGAAAAACGCCCAAAGTGTCATGCGTGAAGGCTCTCTCACAGCATGTGAAAACATTTTGAATTTTGTCAGTCAGTCTGGTGTAGTACGGTGACTTGTAGGCCAGGTCAAGAAAGTTACCAGTGCCATAGCAAAAGATAAGTTAGGCTTATTGTGAACATGACTGCTTCCCACTTCAGAAAAGGAAGACAGTTTATGTTATTTTGAGAATTGTGAAGTGGGAGAAGATCAGCATTTCGTACTACTAAAATAGAATCTTCCTGGCCCCACATCTTCCTTATTCCTTGGCCCTAATTCTTTACAAAAGAAAAAAAAATATTTTATACATTTTTTAAATGGAACAATCTTATAGCTGTGCTTGTCTTTAAATGTGGTTGTGGTGAACAGTAAAAATAGCTTATTTTATGGTGGCATGGAAACCTTTTCTTCTTTTTCTTCCTCCTAGCTTCAGTTCCTATCTTTACCTGCTGAGGATGGCCAGAAGGTTTTATGCAGATGTGTTATGCCTTGCCTTTTGGTGCATAGATCTGTGTTTTTGGAACAACTAGCCTGAGGGAAGATGAGAAAGTGGGAGGGAGATGTTAGACAGAGATGTGAGAGTGCTACACCCCCTGAGGTTGGTGTCTGTGCACTGGATATGTGTTTAGCACCTTGGAGATGGGGCAGAGGTTTGAGAAGAGTCAGCTACTCTTTGAGAGACAATCATCCACTATATGACAAAGCACAAGGGTTAGACAATATAATTCAAAGTTTTGAGATCCTGATTGACCAAGGACCAGGCTAGAGATCCAATATCAAATATATTCTATGATCCTCTGTGCTCTTATATTTAGTGGCAGATGGGGTAGATGGTAGCATGGAAATGACTGGGATTGTATTTTCTGTAAACCACAATGGAAAATAGTTCAGACAATTGGAATTAGATTTTTTTTTTTAATTTAAAGCACAGAACATGGGATTCCACATGCGTACAGATTGTGGAACAGACACATACTCGTATGTGCTTCAAAAGATAGACAAATGCCTTTTCTATCTACTGTATACTGGGCATGGAATGGTATGATCAGGCCAGAGTAAGACAGTATGGCTTTTTTTCTGGGTCCAGAAGATTAAATTCTGTAAAAATGTTAAGAAAACACAAGAAATGTTTACTGATCCATTGTTTTCTGTGAGTATGGGTGGGGTGGGGTTAGAAGTGGTCTCTGCCCTTGAGGAAGCAAGAGAAACTGAAAGAGCTTATACATTAAGTCAATAAAGCATTAATGGTGCCAATAAAAGTTCTCATGGGTGTGATCATGGATAGTCCTGGGAAGTCCTTCTCCAGCATTATGAGAGAATTAGTGTTCAACCATATCTCATGGGACAAAAAAAAAAAGACAGGCTAATGTCCAAAACATTGGAAAGAAATAATCATATTATTGTTTGTCTGAAGTGTGAGTTTCTTTAATATTAGACATGTCTATGTTTCTTTAAAACTGTTTGGTAGGCAATAAATTTGTACAATTGTTCATGATAATAATCTGAAGGCTTAGGTATAGATAATTTTTATACTCTGGAACTTGGGGAGTTTGTTATTCTGTTAGACAATAACCTGAAGAGCATTACTTGGGGGAAAAACAACAGAAAAACATGTCAGAAATCTTGAGGGCTCTCCTGAAGAAAAGAAAGTGTAAGCTCATCTCAGTTGAGAACAGAAATGTACTTTGGGCTAAGAAATCAATAAATGCCCATGAGTCTTCCCAAGACAACAATTCTGATTATTTTAAGTGGAAAAAGAAAATGCAATTCAAGCCACTATGTTAAAACTTTCCCCCTTATTAGATTAAAAAAATTAAAGCAGGGTCTCACTATGTAGCTCATACCAGCCTCACACTCTTGATATATCTACCTCAGCCATTAGTTACTGGGATTACCACCACGTGTGGTTAAGGTACTCCATACAGTGTTTAAGAATCATCAGAGGACGTCTTTACCATATTGGGACAAGGAGCACACAGAGGAGTCTCCATGTATTGCCTGCCCTGGCAGAAGATAAAATTGCAGAAATCAAGTGGCATGTAGGGAGCAAAGATACTCTGGTACCTGATGTAGTGCCAATGCTGCTCTGCCCACTTGGAAGACCTGAATAGTCCCTTACTTTTGTAGAATTGCTTTTTATCATCTGCACTCAAGAGTATTGGATAACGACCTTTAAATCTTAAAAGCAGGCACACATTTATTTAATACCAGGTAGTCATTGTCCTAGTGGTGATTCAAGAAGAGACCAAATTCAGAAAGAGAAAATACAATCATTTGAAGGATTCAGAGTGACACAGCTCACTGGTTATTCCATGGTGACTCCTAGCCAGAAGATGAGAAAGCTCATTTAAAATCTCTGCATCAAGTATATGTGTATGTGTTGGAGTATAGGGTGTGCAGAGAGGAGAATGCACCATATACCAGCTAAAGGGGATTTTGGAACCATCCAAAGAGCCCTAGAGGCACCAAAAGTGCTTTCCTTTGCATGATTGTATTTTCTCCAGCTACCCAACAGCCACAAATTGGGCCATATTTTCTGGGAAAGATAAGAAAAACAAGTGAAAATGCCTTATGGGATATTTTATAGCAACATATCTTCAGAACTAATTACTATTTTTAGAAAACAGGGAAAGAGAACTTGCCTGCACTAATTATTGAAGATACACATATTATCTTGGGAGAAGAGAGACTGTTATTCTGTCATATCCACATGCACAGTTTCACTATAAAGATAAGGGAAAACTCAAGTTTTCTTAAAATAGAAGGAGAGCAGTGGAGATTTGAGCACACATGCTCACCCACAAGCAAATTCTGATTTTTCTGTGCTAGTCAAGTCCCTACCGAGGTGGATAGAGAATTAAGGAGGAATGATGGCTTAAAAGTGAACTGAATGGAAGACCCATTCTATCAAAGAAAGTGCATGCCTGGTACCATAAACCAAGAACCCCTGGCTTGGGAGCTCATAGGTCCCAGGAGTTAATCTAATACTGTTATTTTGCCAAACTGACCTAGTATGAAAATACCCTGTAAATCCAAATCCCTATACATACAGATTAATGCAGCTCTCAGTCATCACTAGGGAAGCCTATTTGTGGAATGGATAGCAGTTAATGTAGAAACTCACAGCTGGTTGAAGTGCAGAGAATACATGTCTGTGAAGTTCTCAGTCATTAATGGGACGTCTATGTGTTACTCCCTCTCCATAAGGCTCAGGGAACATGCAAGAAGAGAGGAAGATTTTAAGATTATGGGGAGATTCTAAGAACAGAGGTTGCAGAGGACCAGGACAAGACTACTCTATTCCCAAGCTCACAGTAGCCGTGGTTGCTTGCACAATACCTGTGCAGTATGAAGGCAATCAACATTCCAGCATGGAGGGCCAAAGGGTTCACAGGCCTCTACCCCTAGCTGAAGAGCTGTTAGCTAACAGCTGATGGCTTCTTGGAGGAGTGAGAGTCAGTTTCCTTTAGGAGTATGGTCCATGGTAGGTCAGCCAAGTGGATGGCCCCATACCCATTCGTATATGGTAAGCACTAATAAGAACCAGTAAATTATTTAAAAAATTTGGACATGACCTTGGGAGGGGGCTTGGGAGTTGGCCTCTGGAGGAGTTAGTGGAAGTAGTAGGAGGTGTGAATCTGATCAAAATTAATAAATGAATAAGTAAAAATGTGAAGTCTGTTATAAATAAATAAAATGTGAATTAACAACAACAACAACAACAACAAACTAACTGAATGAAAAGTAAAGATTTTCAAGAATGCAATCATCAGCTGTCTCCATGAGAGGATTGACCACTGGATTGAGCACCATGAAGGATCCTCTGGCTTGAATATGAAGTGTGTGTGTGTGTGTGTGTGTGTGTGTGTGTGTGTGTG
>CABHPR010129616.1:12212-29243 GCA_902168415.1 Peromyscus melanophrys | reverse complement strand
CCAGAATCTGGGGCCAAGGTGAGCAGGTCTTCCCAGGGGTGGCTGGCGCCCAGGGAAGGGGTCTGGGGTGAGGGCGGGCACTCACCTTGTCCAGAAGGGAAGTCCTGTCCTCCTACATTTTTAAAACTGTTAAATCTTTTCACAAACTCACTAGGTAGCTGAGGCTGGCTTTGAACTCTGTATCCTCCTGAATCCACATCTCAAGTCATGAGATTATGTGTGTACCACCATGTCCAAGCTGTGTTTTCAAAATTGATACTAAAATGCATTCACATTACACTCATATAAAATATATACGCATGTGTGTGTATGTGTGTACACAAAATGGGCATACTAGTACAGTAGTGAATATACGGAATTAAGTGATACAACATCCCAATGATGAAAGAGGACTTCATTGTATTGCTTCACTTCTGCTTTTGTGAATTATGTGTGGTGGTATTGTGTTCCCCAAAATATTGTGTACCTTAATAAACTTATCTGGGGTCAGAGACGGAACAGCCACAATATTAAACATGAGGATAGGCAGTGGTAGCATACACCTTTAATCCTAGCATTCCAGAGACAGAAATCCCTCTAGATCTCTGTGAATTCAAGACCACATTGGAAACGGCCAGGCCTGGTGACACACGCCTTTAATCCCAGAAAGCAAGCCTTTAATCCCAGGGAGTGGTGGTAGAAAGCAGAAAGGTATATAAGGCGTGAGGACCAGAAACTAGAAGCATTTGGCCTGGAGAAGCATTTGACTGGTTAAGGTTTCAGGCTTTCAAGAAGCACAGTTCAGCTGAGAGCCATTCGGATATGAGGACACAGAGGCTTCCAGTCTGAGGAAACAAGACCAGCCGAGAAGTGGGCCAGGTGAGGTTAGCTGTGGTGTGTTCTGTCTCTCTGACCATCCAGTGTTCGCCCCAATACCTGGCTCAGGTTTGATTTTATTAATAAGAACTTTTAAGATTCCTGCTACAATTATGCATATGAATATATCCACTTTGGCATTCTGTCTTCTTAAATTAACATGATGTGAAATATCTACTTACTTATTTTCTTCTGTTTTGTACATGAGATTCTATCATCTAAAAGCAACAAAGACCAAAATTGGGAGCTTAGAGGATTTATATTGTATAATACAACTTGACCATAGCTATTCAATCCAAACAAGATAGCATCCATTCCTCATTTCCTGTCTCTGTCAATCCCTCAAGGATAACGCCTGTGAACAGATTTAATGACACATTCATCTGAGCTGTATTTGAAATTTGTCCATACTTGAGACATTACACAAGCCGTTTTTGTTCACATCACTGTTATATCTACTAAACTATTATTCCCAAGAGGATAAGTATTATGATGGTTAATATTGTTAATTTGATGGGATCTTGATAAAGCCTCTTGATATGTCTATGATGGTTCCCTAATTTGGTTAGACTCTTGGCATGCCTATGAGGGATTAACTAGATTAGGTTTACTCTGGGTAGGGCTACTCCATAGGCTGGGTTTCTAAACTGAATAAAAAAGAGAAAATATGTTCAGTGCTAGCTTTCATTTCTCTGTGCTTCTTGCCTGTGGTAGGTTGTTCTGTTTTCTTTGTTTTTTGAGACAGGGTCTCTCTACATAGCCCTGGTTGTCCTGGAACTCACTATATAGTTCAGGCTGGTCTTAAACACGCAGGGATTCCCCTGCCTCTGTCTCACAGTGCTGGATTAAAGGAATGCATCACCATGCCTGCCACCTGTGGTGGTTTGATTGTGAAGTGTTCCTGATAGGCTCAGGTAGTAAATACTTGGTTCACAGTTGGAAGTGCTGTTTGATGAGGTGATGTAGCCTTGCTGGAAGAAGTCAGTGGGACTGGGCTTTGAGAGTTTGTAACTTCACTCTTCTTTCATTTTATTCTCTCTGCTTCATACTTCTGTTTAAGAATGTGAGCTTTCAGCTTTGTGATCTTACCTTCGTGCCTTCTTCTTGCTGCTATGCCTGCCCACTATAATGGACTCTTAATCCTGCGCAACCATAGCCAAAATAAACTCTCTCTTCACTAAGTTTTCTTTTGTCACAGTGTTTTACCACAGCAACAGAAAAGTAACTAATACACTGCCTGAGGATGAAATGCAGCCAGGTGCCTCAAGCTCCCTCCAGCATGACTTCTCCACCATGATGGACTCTCCCCTTCAAACTGTGAGCTGAAGTTAACACTTTCACTCTTAAATGGGTTTTATCAGGGCATTTTATCATAGGAACAGAACAAGAAACTAATGCAGGAACATTGTTCATTCTATATACTAAATGTCTAACCTGTACATGAGCCATAATAGGCTATCAATTCCAAATTCATAATTATCTACATGAAATGACACTATAACTTCTCTACAATTGACATGATGAAATAGGTAATAGGTAAGTTTATTGTATTTTGGAAGCAATAATAGCAGTGTTTGAATATTTGATCAGAGTGTTGAGAAAATAAACTGAAACCCCCTCCAGTGGCTCTCCACTCACTTGAACTGGTTGGACATTACTTCCCTGATGTTCTCTGGAGATATTTTCTCTTTGGATTACCCTTATCCAGTCAGAAATTAACCATTTCCCCTTTCTAGTTGATACTGAGCATGAAAATCTCACTCTGCTTTCAATAGAAGCTCAGTTATAATTAAATGCACATGGACTTTACAAACTAGTGTCTGCTACCATTTTGATCTGGAGTGGGCCCCCCAAAGGCACTTATGTTGAAAGTGTGGTACTCATGTTGTGAATTGTAATGCAGTCAAACCTTTAAAAGATGGAGTCTAGTTACAGAAATGTCAGTGTTTTAGTTATTTTTCCATTGTAATGACAAAACACCATGATCAAAGCAACTTATAAAAGCAAACATTTAATTTGGAGGTTTGCTTACAGAAATGGGGGGTTAGTCCCTGACCATCATGGCAGGAAGCATTGCATCAGGCAGGCAGGCATGGTGCTGGAGCCATACTTGGGAGCTTATATCTTGATTTGCAGTCAGAAGGCAGAGAGAGTAAAACTGTGCTTGACCCACCCCCAGTGACACACCACCTCCAACAAAGCCACACCTCGTAATACCTTGCTTTGGAAAGAGGTTCTGCTTTTGTTTCCATAGAAGATGAGAACCTATGGATTGCTTCCAAGCTAATATAGTTTGATCAAGAAAGACCCCCCTGAGAGGTCTCCAGATGTTCCAACAACTAGAACAGCTTCAAGGCAACTGGCTCAGACAATGCAACCTCGCAGACTACTACAGTCAGGACTTGACCTTAATTCTTAATTTTCTCAGGATCCCCATAAGATTGCCAGTGCCCCCAATCAGCAGGAAGTAGTTTGAGAAGCTACACCCAAATTCCTAAAATATTGTTTATGAATGTTTATTTTTATTTAAAGAGGGTTGATTATAAATTCAATCTCTTTCTAAAGAGGAAAAGGGGATAGTATAGATATGATAGGATAAAAGGGTAGATTATTGAATCTACTTTTAAAGAGTAACAACTTGTTTAAAATGTTTTACATTGCTATGGATTTTAGTTTATTTGATATAAATTTAAAGTTAATTTTGTTATACTGCATGTATATTTCTACTATTGTTTAAGGTATTATGTTTATGCAGCTCATTTGAAATTGTAATATATAATTAAAAAATACAAATTAATAGTCATCTATAATAGTCAAACTTATAGTCATGTTAATTAGGTTTTCTAGATCTGCAGAGATATATTTCAGATAGATAGGTAATCTTCAAACACTTCAAAGACCTACAGAATATGACATTTAAAATGTTTTAAAAACTTAGACTTTTTGGATAGTGAGACACATCTGCTCTTGGTAGCACTGATTTACTTCAGAGAAGATGATGGGTATCAAGGAAACTCCATATGGCGTTTGCTTTCCTTACACCAAAAGTTAGCCATTTGGGCAAGAAACTGTTCTTGACTGGACTGATTGACAAAATGTTGTATAGACTGAACATGCAGGACCCATGGAAAAAGACCACTGAATTTTACCAAAACAAGGCAAGATGGTCCTTCAGGTTCCTGCTTCACAGAGGAGACTGCCAGACATTCTACAGGACACATGGAGAAGCAACTAAAAAAGCTCTAGGCCTATAGGCTAAAGGTGAATGCCCAACATTGCAGTGGGAACTTTGGGTGACTGTCCAGGCAGCCAGTTGTCTCTGGTATTCTAGATTTTTGGAAGTTGCTTATAATTCAATTCCTGTTTACTTAGGTAATCTTATATCCTTCTGGGTTCTTTGACATAGTTGAAGACTACATAATCATAATTTTTCTTGATTATGATAAAAGATAAATTAGATATGAAACTTTGGACTCACAACTATAGGATAAATGATAGAATAGTTTAATTTTGCCAAATACAAATAGACTAGTTATTGTAACTATAATTCTTGCTTGATAACTGTTCTATTATATGTAATTTTACTATGTTAAAGTTAAAACCTTCCTTTTTGATCAGATAGAAAAAGGGAAATCCTGTAGGATATCTTTCTGTATGCTGTGAATATGTGTTGCTCTGACTGATTGATAAATATAGCTGCATTGGTCTACGGCAAGGCAGCTTAGAGGCAGTTGTGAAAACCAAGCAGATATATGGAGAGGGGAAAGGAGAGGAGGG
The DNA here is from genome assembly GCA_902168415.1 of Peromyscus melanophrys. Classification (NCBI taxonomy): domain Eukaryota; kingdom Metazoa; phylum Chordata; class Mammalia; order Rodentia; family Cricetidae; genus Peromyscus; species Peromyscus melanophrys. Next base: position 24,611 of record CABHPR010129616.1, on the reverse strand, counting down.
GGAGAAATCAGCACCACCAGGAGAAGCAAGATGTGAAAGTACTAGTAAGCCACAGCCACGTGGCAACTTATAGGTAAATAGAAATGAGTTAACTTATAAGAGCTAGCTAGCAAGAAGCCTGCCATAGGCCATACAGTTTGTAAATAATAGAAGCTAGGACCAGGTGGGACCAGAGGAATGCTGGACCACAAGGCAGGGTGGGGACCTAAAAAAACTTACAGGTAGGTATATATATACATATACACACACACACACACACACACACACACACACACACACACACACATATATTACTTAGTCGACTTAGTATTGTCTTTTTTCTGAAAAGTAAGTGACTGCTTCTAGCTCCTTCATATTTCTGACTGAATACCAGGATGATAACCAATAACAGATCCTGGGACACCCCAAACTCTTAGTCAGAAAGATTTCTTCATCAGAACAAACTAAAGTCTTTTCAAGACTAGAGAACTTCCTCATCAAGTCACAAAGATGTTTGAGCAGCCTTTGGTCTGGGTTTGTGGAGAGTTCTTCAAAACTAATGAACTACCTCTACTATATTGACATAGTCATTGTGCCATCCCATCCTTCATAGGAAAAGGAGAAACACAAGCATTTAGGAGAATACCAGACTGTCCTTTGGAGTCTTTGTCAGTGAATCCCACCTGGCAGTCCTCCCCCCATCCTCTTTTCATCCTTGTGGTGATCAGAAGCCAGCATCTCACATTTGAGTACCAAATGGATCCTAGTATGGTCAACCTAATTATTGGACAGCCCTAGCAGACAACTGCAGCAAGACAGAAGTAAAGCATGACCAGAGCTTAGCAAACGCACTTTCCTTCCACAATGCCTTCATAAATATTTATATGCCTTCATAAATATTGTGAGGACTTAACAAAAGTCTTGCCTTTTAAATTTCAGAGATTGAAAAGAGTTATTATGTTTTTTTCTGAAATAAATAAAACAAATGGTTGACTATAACTTTTAAAGATAAATTGAATGTAGATTATTTAGAGTAGAATGTGCAGGGCTTAAAACTCCCACTGCATAAGCACTTTATTGAGGAAAATAATTTTGAAAATTTATTCATAGAGTCATTAAGAAAGTGTTTATTGAGCCATTTGAAGATAATCAGTAAAATTACTAGCCAATTTTACAAAACTTTTACATCAGAAAAGTAGAGACTACAGTCACCAAGAAGTCGTTATGGTCACAAGTTAAAACTCCATATATGTAGTATATATTAGCTCTTTTCATTAAGAAAATTATCCTATTATCTATACAGCATATAATACAGATTAAGGCCATTGGGGCATGTTTCCTAATGTTATATTGACAGAAAAATAAACTTGAATTTAACCACCTACAAAGAACTCTATTGAACCATAGCATCATAGTACTAAAAGTGGAAAATAATGCTGAAAGTGACTGAACACTTATTTCTGTCTTCACTGGGGAGTGGCAATATGGAATCACGGAATTTCTCGGCATTAGCAAGACACTCCACAGGGGTGGGTTGTAAATGGGAGCAATAATCAGTTAACTGGCCTATGTTGTAAAGCACTTTTAAAGACCAAGAACAGAAGACCTGACATATTAATAAGTCTTCTATTACAGGAGCCCTGCATCTGCAAATGGTGCCTACAGATGACTGCTATTCTTTCTTTATTTTCACTATGGTAGGAGTTAATTCCTGGATTCCTGTTAGTGCCTAGCTATCTAGGTGGCTAGACATACATATTTAATCAGTGCCCAAGTGTCAATCCAGAACTTTCAAGCTGTGTGTTTTTTTTAATTTTTTTATTTTACAATACACTTCATTCTACATATCAGCCACAGATTCCCTTGTTCTCCCCCCTCCTGCCCCCCTCCCCTTCCCCCCAGCCCACCCCCGATTCCCACCTCCTCCAGGGAAAAGCCTCCACCAAGGACTGAGATCAACCTGATAGACTCAGTCCACGCAGGGCCAGTCCCCTCCTCCTAGGCCTAGCCAAGCGACCCTGCCTAAGCCCCAGGTTTCAAACAGCCAACTCATGCAATGAGCAGAGGACCTGGTCCCACTGCCTGGATGCCTCCCAAACAGATCAAGCCAATCAACTGTCTCACCCATTCAGAGGGCCTGATCCAGTTGGAGGCCCCTCAGCCATTGGTTCATAGTTCATGTGTTTCCATTTGTTTGGCTCTTTGTCCCTGTGCTTTATCCAACCTTGGTCTCAACAAATCTCGCTCATACAAACCCTCCTCTTTCTCACTAATTGGACTCCCGGAGCTCCACCCAGGGCCTAGCCGTGGATCTGCATCCAGATCCCTCAGTCATTGGATGGGGTTTCTAGCACAACTAGGGTGTTTGGCCATCTCATCACCAGAGTGGGTCAGTTCAGGCTGTCTCTCGACCATTGCCAGCAGTCTATTGTGGGAGTATCCTTGTGGATTTCTGTGGGCCTCTCTAGTACTTTGCTTCTTCCTATTCTCATGTAGTCTTCATTTATCATGGTCTCCTATTCCTTGTTCTCCCTCTCTGTTGTTGATCCAGCTGGGATCTCCCGCTCCCCCAAGCTCTCTTTCCCTCGACCCTCGCCCTTCATTTCCCCCACTCATGTCCAGGCTGTTCATGAAGATCTCATCCATTTCTCCGTCACTGGGTGATCCCCGTGTCTTTCTTGGGGTCCTGTTTTCCAGGTAGCCTCCCTGGTGATGTGAGTAGCAGTCCAGTCATCCTTGTTCCACATCAAGTATCCTCCTATGAGTGAGTATATACCATGTTTGTCTTTCTGAGTCTGGGTTACCTAACTCAGGATGATTTTTTCCAGATCCATCCATTTGCGTGCAAACCTCATGATGTCATTGTTTTTCTCTGCTGAGTAGTATTCCATTGTGTATATGGACCACATTTTATTTATCCATTCTTCAGTTGAAGGGCATCTAGGTTGTTTCCAGGTTCTGGCTATTACAAATAATGCTGATATGAACATAGCTGAGCAAGTGCCCTTGTGGTATGATTGAGCATTCCTTGGGTATATGCCCAAGAGTGGTATAGCTGGATCTTGGGGGAGATTGATTCCCAGTTTTCTAAGAAAGCGCCATATTGATTTCCAAAGTAGTTGTACAAACTTGCATTCCCACCAGCAGTGGAGGAGAGTTCCCCTAGCTCCACATCCTCTCCAGCATAAGGTGTCTTCAGTGTTTTTGATCTTAGCCATTCTGACAGGAGTAAGGTGGTATCTCAGAGTTGTTTTGATTTGCATTTCCCTGATAATTAGGGATGTTGAGCAATTCCTTAAGTGTCTTTCAGCCATTTGAGTTTCCTCTGTTGAGAATTCTCTGTTTAGTTCTATAGCCCATTTCTTAATTGGACCATTGGGCATTTTGATGTCTAATTTCTTGAGTTCCTTATATATTCTGGATATCAGTCCTCTGTCAGATGAAGAGAAAGTTTCCAAGCGTAAAGTTAAAGGTAAATACAGAATATCTCCAAAGAATTTGTGTTGGATTTGAGGATATTAATCCTCCACCACCACCACCACTGACTCACATACAATGGTGAGTAGAATGATACGTATTAAGTCTGTGGACAAGAGTACACTAAGTTATAGGTAAGTGCCTAAATCCAGCAGAGAGAAGAGGAGGTAGATATGAAAACTATGCAAGTACTTCTATATTTGTACTTGTATAAACCATTCCACTGATGTCATACCACTCATAGCCATAACTATTGGCTGGTACTCATAGCAAATACATTTCAATGTTTGGTGACAGAAATTGATAAACACTTTACTTAGTCATTACAATCTACTTTTATTTGAGAATTTTTTGTTTCCTTTTTATACTAGGTAGAAAAGCAGGGTGACCCTATCAGCCCTATAACAAATGATAGATTAACAATTCAAAAGCATAACAAATTTATTAATATGCACATGAGATCCATATAAAACTATGAAAAGCAAGGGCCAGATAATACTTGAACCTGAAATGTTGTCTTCATGGTGGAGAATCAAATGGATAGGGCAGCAACTGATCACAAATCAGGATGAGTAGAAGCACCACACCAAACAAAACATTCAGTATTATGCAAAGCAAATCCCCCAGGTAATCTCTGAATTACAGTCAGAAGACTAGATCTTACAAAGCTCATCTGGGTATAGTGATAACTTGTTTTTCTGCCGTCTCTACGTTTAACCTTTCCTGCTTATTTGATAAGATTTCTAAACATACAGTGGGAAGACAGTGGTATTTCTTTTTGAGCAATTTTCTTTAGTCACACAAGGAAGTTTTAGAAACAGAACCCCTCTATGTGCTTGGAGTCGAAACAGGAAAGGTTAGAGAGACCTTGACTCTGAGACAGTTACTTCAACTGAACATGACAAAGCACCATGTGTTTTGTGGTTCATTTTCTGAGCCCCAAAATTAAATAAATTGGGAATATACCACCCACTACCAAAATCTACAGGCAGTTAAAATGGTACCCTCTAATTTGCCAGAGATTGTGTACTGAGGCTCAATTTCTGTCAGAAAAAAAATGTAAATGTTTTAATAAATTATACTTTAGTGTTAGGTCTTAATTTTAAATAAGTGCTTTAAAAGAATTTAAATAGTTTAAATACAATGCATTTCAAATATGACATATTGTACCCCAAAAAAATAAAAATGTGATAAATGCTTAACCCATGTAACAAATGAACTTGCATATTAAATGTTTGTATTCTACATTAATTGTATTCATCTCTTTCTGTTTATTTGAAGACTGGGGGAATGGATTAAAAAGATTTTCTGCATTCTCACTTTGCGACTATGTTCTGTTTCAAAACGAATGAATACAAAAATATAAACCACTTAGTTGTATCAGCACTTTCCTTCAATATGTGAGAACTCTAAATCTCCATTCTAAACCTAGTATCACACTATTGTTCAAATTAATTTGCTTAATGAAATTTAAAATATAGCCTATATACTTCATCTAAGGTGCTCAACAACCAAATGTGACTAGCAGCTCTTATAATGGATACACAACATTGACAACCTTCCAGATAATTCCGTGGGGCCTCACGGCTCTGGAGGTTCAAATGAATATTGAATGATCCTCATTAACTGCACACTTCTCTGACTCTTCTTTTCTAATCATTATTGCTGATTATAGACAGATGATTTTGGTTGCCCATTTATTAGAAAAATCTGACTCATTACAACAGAGAAAACTGACAAGAAAATGATTTATAGAGATCATTTTTCCTATTATAATTTATTTATATTGTACTAATACAGTAATTATATTACTTCAAAATATGTGATCCTTAAATGCCAGTTAGTTGGAATGGTCAATAGATAAGGTGTTACATCAGAGAAATTTTCATCTGATGCTTAAGTAATTGAACATTTCATTTCAATCCACTTAATAATATTGTTTTGGGGGGAAATATAGGAGCCTACTTCCCTGTCTTATATTTTAATTATAATAAAATTGTCTTTTGAATGCTAATACTATTCTAGGGCCTTAAGCTGTTCATGCTGTCAATCTATTATCCCTGTAGAACAAACTGGAGAGTGGCTTTAGTCAGTGATCACTTGGTACATAACTTGAAAGTTGGATTTGTAATTAAATATTTTATATATGGGCCATTTTATAATAATTTACCCTGATCATCTAAAATATTGGGTTTCAAAGACTCAAAAATAGTTATACAATGTGAGGTTTCTAACAAGGGGCAGAGGAGCTACGTATTTTCATGCAAACTTTTGATAAAATTGGGTCCTACTATGTTGTCACACACTTTTAATCCCAGCCCTTTGGTGGCAGAGGCAGACAGGTCTCTGTTAAATTGAAGCCAGCCTGTTCTACATAGTGAGCCCCAGGATAGCCAGGGCTACAGAGTAAGAGCCTATCTCAAATATATTAGTAAAATTAGAAAGCATAATCGTGATACTGTATTCCAAAAATAGTTCTTTGTGTTTCTTGTTAAAACTCTACATGATCTATTTTAGCATTTAATTCTAAATTTCCACATTAATTTCCCAAGCTGTTTTATTGAATTTTCTTACTGTATTAAAAAGTCAAAGTAGAGAAAAATGGTTTCAGAGACACAAAGAAAAAATTTCCCATGAAGTCTGATGAAAGAGGTTTATGAAATTATCATCATTATCATCTCAATCTAAGAATATTTCCCTAGATGGAAAATAAGATACTGGAGGAAATGAAAAAGAAAACAATAGGCTCTTTTTCAGTAGATAAATAAAAGTTACCGATTACATCATTCTTTTTTCGCCTTGTTCTCCCATACAGGCAGCGAGCCAGAAACAGAAAATCAGGTGAAGGCTGCATGTGGAACATATTCCTGCTGTCTCTACTAACACCATCAGCCCATGGCACAAACACAATAAGTAAAACTCACTGTAGCTAAATATGGCAGTGTGGGGTGTGTTTGATGAATGCTCCTTCTACAGGACTTGTTCCACACAAAATTGATTTAAACTGTACTCATCTAGAAATATTTCATAAACATCTTCATTGAAAAGCTGTCTTTAGACACAATAGGAAACAGGGTGGAAAAAGAGATTCTAGAGATTAGCATATGAAAGTCAGCAGCATGGGAAGCCAGAAAGCTATTAGTCTACCTGGGCTTCATTCAACCATAAGAGCATGTTCAAAAAAATTAAATAAATAAAAGACCCCCTTGTATGAACTTTGGAGAGGTGGGTACTATACAAATAACTCATAAGTGGGCATACTCCCCCACCCCATCCCAGCTGTGTGTTCTTGGTCATGAACACACAAGCCACAGGTCCCATCTGGCACAACCTCTAAGCTCCGTGTTTCTCCTTTAATAATCTATCTTCTTTCATCTAAATGTCAATGAGTCTACGTGCAATTTGCTGTATAGGCACAACCTGGAAATTCTGACAACTGTCCTCCAAACTCAAATACACACATGTATCATCTTGGCGTGCAAGCCAAGAGGAAGAAGTAAGCACAAGATGTTTCCAAACCTTTCTCTCTCAAAAAGGGCAATGAAGTGTGCTTTCCCCCTCCCTTTAGCGCTTGGAAATGAGAGGCAGATTTCTGTGGGTGAATTCACCACAGCTTGGGGAAAACAGATACAGTATCTGTTTCCTTTCCTCTCCCCTGCCTACAACACCCATGAGTGAGGATTGAAAGTGAGTCTATACCCGCTGAGAAATTAATAGAGTGGCAATGGCTGCTAGGCCTAGATTTAAGATTGGGTGGCAGCTGTGGAGTGACCATCACATTTAATCTGTGAAATGGCTGGATCCCACAGATATCCCTGCTCTGATGGTGAATAGGCCCATGTTATCATACAACTGCCCTCACCACAGGCAGAAGTAACCATGTGATTTTGTTGCCTTCTTGGCAAGTGATGTCACTAAGATAGTGATGATCACATGAGCCAAGATGGCAAGTTGGTGACAATCCCACGAATCAAGATGGTAACTGTGGTATCACTAGCCAAGACGCCAGTGATTATGTGACTAGCGAAAATGGTGGTACCCACAAAATTTCCTGTTACTGGATGTCAGTGAGTCCCCCAGTAATCATGACACCACTAGAATTTCTCATGACACTGGCATTCATTTACACATCCCAAAACATTTCTCCTTATTTCTTCCTTCCCTTTACCTTCTCAGATACCTACCATGATGGCAAAAACATGAGGTCCAGATAGGAATCTCATATGACAAGCATTATGGCAGCTCTTTCCCAGTCAGTCTTCACACCTAAGACAATATGCCCAAATATTTCCCCCTGCCATAAGTTTCCAGGGGTGGGAACAAGGAAGTTTGTAAATTGAATGTAGACTCCATTCCCTCCAGGATCTTACTGCCCACAGCTTCGAAGGTAGACACCTTCCAGTGCTTCCAATATACATTTCTTTTTTCTATAGAGATAATCCCCAACGGAGACAAGAGTTTGAAATCTGGGGTTATATCTGTCATGGCCTACACAGCTTATGAGTTAACAAAACTCAGGTGACAGGGAATGAAGAAATTACAGATACACATACAGAAAAGTTGGAATCAGGTGGGTTGTGCACTCTGATGAAGATGCACCAACAACAACTTGGAAACTCAGCGCATTTATTTTTTACATCTAAATTGAGGAAGCAGCTTTGAGGCACACAGCCAAACAAGGGGGCAGTCTTAGCTAATCTTAGTAAGAGGTCTTTGTAGCGGGATAGTCTCAAGCTGTAAACATCCAGGAGAGGGGGAAGTTGTTGAGAGATTCTGTACACACTGGTTTTAGCTAATGGTGAACAATTGGTAATATCTGTACTTGGACCAGAGGAAGGCTTTGCCATTTCTCTGAGCCTCACCTGGGAAAGGCTTTGCCATTTCTGTGAATCTAAGGCATTGGGGTCCTTGATAAGGTGGTGCCTATGCCAACAACACACATTAATTCATGACTTCATCTACTCTTTATACATTCACCTTGAGCTTCCTCTGCTCCCACATCTCCTCCTTTCATATTTCTTAGATGTTTGTGATGAATCTTCACATTTAGTCTAGGGACAGTTCACTGCAATGTTCAGCACTAGATCATAAAGATGATAATAAGAAAGACCATAACAGCTGCTATGCCTAACAAAAGTAAAAAGGAATGTTTTAACAAGCTAAAGGGATTGGAGCCTCAAAGCTTGTCAAAGATTGTTTTTGAACTATTAGCAAGAGAAATAATCTGATCATAAGACTTTTGCATTTCTAGAATGTGCAAACATAATAGGGCACATCATCCATGCTATCATTATTGTGGCTCCAAACACCCATGAGACAGGCTCCATTTAATTCTCAATTATATCTTCTCTAATTATAAGGAGTCACTCTCACAAATATGTTGGTTGTCCCTGTGACATATTAAATCCTGTCTAAATCACAGGGCTCTAGCATGGAACAAATACTATAACAGAGCCCACTGGAACCTCAGATGGATAGAGAAGTGTCCCACCAAAATGCAGGGAGTCATTAGTAGAAAGAAGTATGGAAAGATGTGGCCAAGTCACTGGATGAAGAAGTGATAACCCAGGCCCATAAGTCTAGTATGCTTCTGTCCTGACCAAATGCTCCCTCATGGATATGATTAACAGATACATCAGAAATAGAGGTACTAAGTTGTCTTCCAGAAAAAGGCATTGTTCTCCCTCCTCTGCCATTTACATCACCCTTTTGTGCCTACCACTCTTCCTTAGGTTCTAAAGCTCAGTGCACATCCTACACTCAGCTGGAGTATAACTCTTTGCAGTCTCCATGAATTTCAAAGATTTTGCCTTTTACTCCAGTATTTACAATGACAGCTCCAGTGTAACAGGGATAGTGCATGCCTCCTTTGGTCAGACCCTGGACCAAAAGTGACAGCAGCTTTTCCATAGGACCGAGGAACTCTGGTGTCACTGCCAGCTTGCTTGTTGTGTGGGCCATAGTTGGTCACATTCAGGTCTTCTCCAGCCATTGGTTAAAGGTAATGCATGAGCAGACACTTTGGTCTTGGTCCCTGCTCTGCTTCCCTACTGCTATGTAGCCTGTCTTGATAAAAGCCAGTGACAGCTATGTTCTATAACATCAAAACTCTGCCTCTCCATTCAAAGAATCTGCCATTTCCTGAGAACAGGTTAGGCAAATCATTAATTAAGCAATCCACACACTGTGTTCGTTTTCAGCCTGTCATGCATGACTATGTTAACCCCAGAGGGTTACATCCCAATGCTCTTTGGCAGATGGATGTTCCTCATGTGTTCCCCTTTGGGAGAGTGCAATTTGTGCATGTTTATGTTGATACCTATACTCATATTTGTTTATGCCTCTGCTCACACAGGGAGGTTACAAAACATTCTACTGTTCACTGCTTTGCCACATTTGCTGTTGTGAGCTATCCATGATGTTTCAAGAAGGACAATGTCCTTGCTTATAAAAATTTCCATGCACAACATAAAACAATTTCACAACTTGGGCATTCCTTACAACCCAAAGGACAGTCTATTTTACAAAGATACTGCAGATGTCTCAAACAACAATCAGAAAATCAAAAATGGGGAGAATTCTCTACGCTTAACAATTCTTTAAATAAAGCCTTATTTACGTTAAATTTTAAAATAGTGCACAGAAGACGGCTTCACTGCTGTAGAATGGCACTGGTCTCCAAAGGACAGAGGAGTAAAACCCAGGGTGTTATGGAAAGATGTCATGGTAGGAAAACAGTTTGGTCCATGCCCTGTGCTGATGTAAGGATGATGGTATGCTCGTGTCTTCCCTGATGGTGTGGAGTGGTCACTTTGGGTACCTTGAAGGTACACAGAGATCCAGTGAAGAGCCTGATTCCAGCTGAGACTGGAACCCACGGAGAAACCAAAGGGCAGCTCTTGAAGCTGATTGTGTGGTCCCAGAGGAGGAGGCCTGCTAAAACCATAAAGAAGATACCATCATCAACATGGGGTCAGAGGTTAACCCTCTGGGGTTAACATAGTCATGCATGACAGGCTGAAAATGAACACAGTGTGTGGATTGCTTAATTGATGATTTGCCTAACCTGTTCTCAGGAAATGGCAGATTCTTTGAATGGAGAGGCAGAGTTTTGATGTTATAGAACATAGCTGTCACTGGCTTTTATCAAGACAGGCTACATAGCAGTAGGGAAGCAGAGCAGGGACCAAGACCAAAGTGTCTGCTCATGCATTACCTTTAACCAATGGCTGGAGAAGACCTGAATGTGACCAACTATGGCCCACACAACAAGCAGGCTGGCAGTGACACCAGAGTTCCTCAGTCCTATGGAAAAGCTGCTGTCACTTTTGGTCCAGGGTCTGACCAAAGGAGGCATGCACTATCCCTGTTACACTGGAGCTGTCATTGTAAATACTGGAGTAAAAGGCAAAATCTTTGAAATTCATGGAGACTGCAAAGAGTTATACTCCAGCTGAGTGTAGGATGTGCACTGAGCTTTAGAACCTGAGGAAGAGTGGTAGGTAGTATGCCATTGTCAGAAGCTACTGTAAATGTAGTCTTAGCTAAAGCAAGGGGTTGAGACTCTGTGACCTTGGGAAAGATAAACCCAAGACTTGATGAAAAGTATAATATCTTTTATGGCTAAAGATGAGAACCAAGCTACCTAGGGTAATTAGCCAAAGAATATTGCCAGGCAGTAGACTGTTGTGAGAGTTGAAGCTGATCTCCTTAATATGGGATGGCAATTGTCTCTGTGCTTTACCTAGCATTTCTATAACACATTTGTTCCCTTTGAGATTAATTTTGCCACCAAATCATAGTGAGAGTTCAGGACCCTGGAAGGAAAATGCCTCAAATGGATCCATTCCAAAACATCCTACAGTTGCCAGAGTACCCCAGTGAGGGCCATAGATGATTTTAGGAATCCTAGAGAAAGACACGTGGATGAGTCCCATCTCTGTGCTCAACTATTGGGCATAGCTGCTTCTGCTGCAGCTAGAGCTGTCTTAGCCTCAGAAGTAGGATGGCATGTAGAAAAGGGATAGGTCTCTCCTTCTAAAACTTGGAAAAGTGGAAAAAGTTCCTGGGTGGTAAGATTAAGTGAGGATCTGAGCCAATTAACATCTCACAATAGTGTTTGAAAATCATTAAGACTTTTAAGACCATTCTTGGAACTGTCTTGTGTCATCTAGCTTTTAAGGGAGCACAGCACCTTCCCCTGCAGTTTTACTGAGTTATTGGAATAGAAATGTTTGTGCAAGCTTTTCTGGTGCAATTTGAAGACCCAAGTCCTAAAAACTATTTTTTGAGGTTAACAAAGATCATTGCTAATTCAGAAGAATCAGGGTGGCTGATTAGAATATCATCCATATAAGCCCTACGGCTTTTGTCACATAGGGCTTCATAGCTTCAGCAGCAAATTTCTGACACACAAAGGAGTTGCTTTCATGCCCTGAGAATTAAGCTTCCATCGAAAGCACTGTGCAAGTAGAACATAATTAGGCAAGAGAGGGGTAAAAGCAGATTTTTCAAGATCACTGGTATGACAGCTTGAATGAAAATGGTCCCCATAGGTTCATATATTTGAAAACTTGATCCCCAGTTGGTGGAATCATTTGGGAAGGATTGAGATGTATGGTCTTGTTGAAAGAGGTGTGTCACTGGGGGTGGGCTTTGAGGTTTCAAAAAACTCAGCCATTCCAAGTTAGCTCTCTCTTTGCCCAGTGCTTGTGGATCAAGATGTAAGCATTCAGCTACTGCTCCAGCACCATGTTGCCATGCTTTCTGCCATGGAGATCAGGAACTCTAACCTGCTGAAACCATGAGCACCAATAATCATTTTATAAGTTGCTTTGGTGCCCATTCACAGCAATAAAAAAGTAAATAAGACAGCCAGAGTATAGTGGAATGGTAAACACACACACACACACACACACACACACACACACACACACACACACA
>CABHPR010129616.1:1183-12202 GCA_902168415.1 Peromyscus melanophrys | reverse complement strand
ACACACACACACACACACACACACACACACACACACACACACACACATTCCTTTAAGTCAAATATAATTAAATGAAAATGGAATGGAGTAGCAATAGGCAATGGCAGTCCTAGCTTGAGGGTTCCCACTGCCTGCAGGACTCTATTTATAGCTGTTAAATCCTGCAACAACCTCCATTTACCTGATTTCTTTTTTATGGCAAGGATAAGAGTGTTCCAAAGACTATTAGATGATCCTTTGTTTCCCACCTATAATTGTTTCTCCACAAAAGCAGCCTTGGCTGCCAGTTCTTCTCCCAGGAGCAGCCACTGATCTACCCAGACCAATTTCTCTGATAACCAAGGGATCAAGAAGTCAAATTACCCTGAGAGTTGCCTTGTAGCATCAACCATGGCCCCTGACAAAAAGATCAGCCATGGGATATCCCAGCAGTTGCCTTTTATAATTACCCTGATTTGTGGGACTATGTACCTTGTTGAGTTTTACCTAAACTCTTAATGGGTTACATTCCCTATGTAGCATCTGATGAGAGACAGTATGGTTCCAGCTATATAAAAGAATTTCCATTTGTCTCAAAATATCTTGGCTCCATAAATATAAAGGCATATTGGGTAAGACATATGGCCCAAAGACACCTTAATGACCTTCGGCATCCCACCAGCTAATCATGGCAGAACTTTGTGATGGTGCCTGTGCCTCACTGACTCCCTGTAGATCATTAGCAGCCGGTTGAAGTGGCCATGCTGGGGTGCCAATGACATTCTGCAATTATAGACACATAGATCCAGCTGTCAAGAAGCCCAAGTTAAACTTTATCATTTAAGTACAGCTTCATTTAGGTGTGTTTCTCCATTACTCTTTGTATCCAATAAGCACAATTTTAGGACCCCAAATCCCCATCTTTACAGGGCTGAGCCATGAATCTTTCCTTTTTTTTTTTTTAGCACTGGGGAATGTTACCAGTTGAATTATTTTTCATTTAAGTGTAATATCAAGATAAATTTTGGGGCAACTGAGTCAGTACCTTAATGTCCCCTTTATAATCTTCATTTAATATAGCAAATCAATATGTAGTCTCTGTAGGCTCTGACCGTTTCTTCCTAAAATAAGTATTACTGTGCCTGGAGGCAAGGGCCCATATACTGCAGTAGGCATGGCTTGGAAGCTCACATTAAGGTTTAGTATAAGTCAGGTAGTAGAACTGAGGTCCACTCTCCCAGTGTTTGAGGTTGCCTGATATAGCTGATCAATGGTGCATTTTAGTGGCTGAGGGTCATTAGTTTGCCATGTTGGTTCATGGGGCTCCACAGGATGATAGTTCCTACTGTTTGACAGGGCCAGGAAGTGTCCCATTAACTATTTCTCACCCCTCACTAGAAATTGTCCACGAATATCTATTTGTAATCAGCCCAGTGGATTCCTCTCTGATGTCACAGGCACAAACACAAGTTCTATGCAGACCATCTATGGGGTACTGGGGCTCACTTATTTTTTTATTTGAAATCTCTCTGGGGGCAATTATGTGCAAAATGTCCTATTTTTCTATGTGTATAACAGGCACCATTCTCTCCTCCCCCCCCCCCCCCACCCCGGGCATAGAACTTCCTTAAGGGATGCTACATGAGCCACTCTTTGAAAGTGACTAGGACCTATGTCTGCACACAATCTAATCACCTCTTATGAATGTAAGCACTTATACAAACCCCGAAGTGCCTCCTTGGAAGTGTTAGCAATTGTTTTATAAGCACCTTCCTTGCCTTGGGGTCAGCTGTATCTCATAGCTCAAATTTGATCCTGAGAACCTAAAGAAAATGGCCTCAATACAACGTGAATAATGGGAAAATTCGGCCAAAGGGTGGAAGTCTAAATTATAATACCTTCCTACAAATTGATCTGTTTTACAGCAATAAAGGAAAATGGTATGAACTTTCTTATGTCCAGGTCTTCGTGGCTGTCTACCAGAAAAGTGAGTTGTGCAAAGAGTAATCAAAAAGGGAGAAACACTGATATCTGAAGTCATCCCTTTCTGTGTCCAAATTGTGTTTTTCAAATGAGAAACAATAAGCAACGGGGCCCAGATAAAGTATCTCCTCTCATTTCATGGAGCCCCATCCCAAATCCATATTCTCCCATTGGTCCCAAGTAACCATAAAAAATGAAACTCAGCGCTCCAGAACATACTAAAGTTAGAACTTCCTATCAACCATCCTGTCCTAGGCCTGCAGAACTCTTTAAAAAAAAGTACCAGTCCCATGGGACGACACACAATGATGTTACTTTTGCAATCACAGACCTCCAATAATGCAAAAGAAACTCAGAAGCTTCTCTGAGGACCCCACCAGATTTACCATAATCTTTAGACCATGAGTTTCACTTATGCCCTTACACGGAAGAACTTGGACTTAGTCTCAACTACTTGCAGCATCCCATGGAGAAAAGTAAAGGACCTGTAAGGAGATGAAATAGCATGCAGACAAGTTACTTAGTCAAAGTCCTAATGTCCATCAGCCAGCGACACAGATCATCAGAGCTCAAGAGTCCACTTATTGGAATTATAACAGCAGGAACACCTAGATGTAGAGTGATAATAGAAGGCCTTACTGCAGAAAGGAAAAATGCATTAAGATCTGCTAACTATTACAAGTCAGAGAGGTCACTCAAGGAAGGGAAGAAAATCCTGTTTTATTTTTCAATAAGCTAACCTAGGCTTTCAGAAAATCCACCAACCTAGATCTCTTATCTCCTGAAAGATAAGCCTTTCCAGGTCAGCATTTTATTAGCCTCTCATATCCATAGAAAGCTCCTGAAACTACAGGCTCAGCTGTTTGACAGTGTCTTCAAAAAATGGGTCTAGAGAAGATCAATGGGAAAAGAGGGGAGGAGAAAAATAACCCTGATTGTTGCATTTAAGTTTGAAGATGCTATTGGCCAGACCTATCCACCAAAAGATCCCTATTAATATACCTCAGAGATTAGAAAGCCAAAATCAGGACTGCTGGACAAAATCCCATTCCATTGGGCATGTTACTGTAACCACCCCACCCCACCCACTATAGCCATGTCCTATGCGTGAAAATATAAGGCCTGGCATTGAAAGGTGGATTGGCCCCATACTCAGAGTAGTAAAAGGCCAATACTCAATATCATGGCTATCTTATGGGACTAAAGGTTCCCAGGAAACAGGCTGTTTTCAATTCCTGACATTTAAAACTCTGCTGAAGGAGCTCAGGTTACCATAGATGTGGCTAGTAAGAAAATTAATCTTACGGATACTGAGGCCAATTAGTCAGACCTTCCCTTATTTGCTGGAACTTCTCTACTGATTTATAGATATAGTAGGGGTAGAAGGAATCTCCCAAAGACAGTACTTTGTTCCTCCAGTACTTTGTCAGTTTGAAGACCAGTATGTATCACTGCTTGACCCCAAGTGTCCTTCTTGCCCTTTGTGAAATGATTCTTAAGTTTCCCAGGGTCAGTCTTGCAATTCCACAATGTCCCTATAGTCATGAATGCCCTAGCCTCTGAAGTACCCCCAAGAAATTCTAACAAGAGTAAACTCAACTATCTGAGATACAGGGATCCATGGTTGAAGCAAAATTTCTTGCCCAATAAAAATCCACTTAAAACCTGGGTAATTTATTCCAGTCAAAAATAGTATCCATTGAAAAAGGAGGCTAAAATAGAATTACAAACTATCATTCAATTTTTTCTAAAACATGGCCTGCTGGTTCCAACCCAGTTCCCATGAAATAAGTACCTTGATTCTTTCTGTAGTTGAGCCTAGTGGAGAGTACCACGTGCTACATGACCTTAGAGTTATCAATGAAGCAGTAATTCTGCTGTATCATGTTGGAAAATTCTTATACTCTTCTTTCTTAGGTCCTGAATCTACTCAATGTTATACAGAGTTAGACCTAAAATGCACCTTTGCGCATTGCTTTGCAACGGGACTCTTGGGACTTGTTTGTTTTGGAATGGAAGGGCCCCATCACTAGAGATTGCCAGCAGAATACTTGAACAATCCTTCATCAAGGGTTTAGAGATAGCTCCTACTTTTTTGCTAAGGCACTGTAAAAAGACCTTAAAGATTAGTTTTGTCAAAGGGAGCTGTTCTACAATATGTAGATGGTATTTTGATATGTGTATCCCTAGTAGGAAAATCTCAAACCAACATACTACCAGAGTCCTAAACTTTCCTTGTCTTTAAAGGCTACCTAGGACCAGTAAAACGTCCAGAAAAAATGCAATATTTGGCATATATTTTGACTCCTGGGGCACACCAATCATTTCATCACTAAATAAAGTCACACTCAAACTAGTTCTACCAAAGACAAAGATACAGGTTTAACCCTTTGGGTGGTAGCTGAATTTTATCTTATCTGGATACCCATTTTTTGATTAAAGAAAATACCTCTCTATAGGTTGTCAAGGGCCCAATTTCAAGATCCAAGCTCTGAGTTCCTTAACTGGGAGGATTACCTAGAAAAATCCTTTAATCAGATAAAACCAACTCTTTTATTATTTTATTTATTTATTATGCATACATTGTTCTATCTGCATCCCTGCAGGCCGGAAGAGGGCACCAGATTTCATCACAGATGGTTATAAACCATCATGTAGCTGCTAGGAATTGAACTCAGGACCTCTGGAAGAACAGCCAGTGCTCTTAACCTCTGAACCATCTCTCCCACTGGTTGTGGTGGCGCAGGCCGGTAGATTTGCTGAAGGAGGCAGAGGCAGGAGGATCACGAGTTCAAGGCCAGCCTGAACTACACATTTAAAACCAACTCTTGTAGAAACCTCAGCACACAGCAATCCCAGTCTCCAAAGACCCTTCTTTTCAATTGCGTCAGAAAAACAAGACCTTGCTCTTGGGTGTTAACTCGGTGCTTACGGAAAGAACCGAGACCTTTAGCATACTTTTAAAAGAAATTAGGTATTGTACCTTCAGGGTGGCTTGTAGACAAATTTCTAAATGGCCTTATTAAATAAAAAACACGGAGCTAGAAATTTGGGTTAAAGCCTTAGAGAGATCAGGGAAATACGGAAAGCCACCAGCTTACCTCACCTCACCAACTCGACAACTTCCAAAGAGCACACATTCCTGTCTACCCAGGCTTATATGCCTAACTTTTCTGCCCTCTCATTGGCTCTTAGCCCAGCTACCTCACATCCTCTTCCTACACAGCTCTGTCACTGTCTGTCTGTACAGACCTCCAGGTCTCTATGGTTGGTACTGGGATTAAAGGTGTGTGTCATCACGCTTGGCTCTGTTCCCTAGTGTGGCCTTGAACACACAGAGATCCTGTCTGCTAAGGTATTAAGGGCGTGTGCTGCCTGACTTCTTTGTTTACTTAAAATGGCTGGCCTTTTCCCCCTGATCTCTAGGCAAGCTTTATTTATTAATGCACAAATAAAATATTACCACATTTCAGCACAAATAAAATATCACCACATTGGCTCCACTGTCTGAGAGCTGCGAAAGTCACAGTACTACTAAGTCTTAAAAGATGCTAGAAGTAAAGGGGCATGCATGTTAACTGGAAGTAGAGTAAAAAAGTTCCAGGAAATCTTAGATAGTCCAAAACTATCAAACTTACGGCACCTAAATCCTGCCTCACTTATGCCCCCTGAAACTTCTGATCTGACACACTTGTTTACTCAGAACATCTACTCCTCCTCCTGTGACAACTGGGATGACTTAAATGACAAGCTCCTGGAGAATCCAGATGAAATATTGTCTGCTGATAGGAATAGTTATGGTATAATGGAGCTCATAAGGCAGGATATGGAGTGGGCAGTCAGAGAAAAATTATTGAGGTTTCTCCACTATCCCCTTCTATTTTTGCCTGGAAGGCCAGCATTTATATTTACACTGTAAGAAACCATCCTCCATGATGTTTGTTCCAGGTAGCCTTGAGTTGCTACCCTGATTTCTTTGAATGATGGGCTGTGATAAACCCTTTCCTCTACCAAGTTGCTTTGAGTCATTATATTGATCACAACAACAGGCTAAATCTAGAACCGTCATTCACACCAAGGGCCATCAGAAGGAAATGTCTGACCTGTCAGGCTGGTAGAGAGGCAAAACAGGCAGCCTTGAAACTCCCCAAAAGGTATCACTGTTCCCTCCAAAAGTAAATGATCTAAAGCCAAAGAATATGTTGCAAGAGGGATAATAGGCTCAAGAACAAGGTGGTAGCTGTAGAGGACCATGAATCTATGTGGAGAATAACATACCTTAAGCTGACAGTGGAAAAATAATTAATGAAATACATGACTTGTTTATGTGTGGAGAGATACTGCCCTAGAAACGGTGACTTCACTGCTCCTAGAGCAGGAGCTAACTGCTAGTGTAAAGAATATCACACTGCACGGATATGCATACCTAATAACTCTGGCCATCCTCCTCCTCCTCCCCCACTCTTTGCAGTCTAGAGGACAGGTGCACTTCTAGGTGAGGACCGGCAAATTGACTTCACTCAAATGCCCCCTTGCACTACCATAAAGTGTCTGCTGGTGCTTGTTTGAAGCCTTTGATGGTGAATAGATGCCCCAACACCACCACCACTAGAAATGAAAAGGCCCTTCTAGAAGAAGTTGTCTCAAGGTTTGGCTTCCCTTACTCATTGCAGTGTGACAATGGGCCATCCTTTACATCATTTTCCCATCTTTTCATCTATATTTAGGGCCCTATTAATAAAATATCTCACTCTGCTTAAAGGCCATCATCCTCAGACAAGGTTTATACTAGCAAAACTCTGAAAATAGCTAAAACTGTTGCCCATCACCCTAATGAGAAAACAGCTCTGAAATCGAACACCAAGCTCAGTTCCTACAAGTTATTACCTGGAAGTCCCTTCTTCGCACTAGATCTAATCTTAGATTTTTGACAGCAATCAGATGGTGCAATACTTTCATTTTCCAATTCCATTTTACAGGAACAAGACATTGTCTTAGTTATTGTTCTATTGCTATGAAGAGATATCATGAGAAAGACCACTTATAAAACTAAGCATTTAATTAGGGGCTTGCTTACAGTTTCAGAGGGTGAGTCCATGACCATCATGGCAGGAAGCATGACAGTAGGTAGACACAGTGCTAGAGCAGTATCTTAGAGCTTCCAGTTAATTCACAAGCAGCAAACAAAGAGAGACTGGGTCTGGTGTGTGCTTTTGAAACCTCAAAGCCCACTTGCAAAGACATACCTTCTCCAGCAAGGTCATACCTCTTAATCCTTCCTAAACAGTCCACCCACTAGGAACCAAACATTGCAATACATGAGCCTATGGGCTCAATTCTTATTCAAACCACCACAGACTTTCACAGGTTCCTACTTTAAACAAGGTGGGTGACCTCACCACTTCTTCTGACTACTGGGTTTGCTTAAAGCTGCAACAACTATCTTTTAGAAGCCTACCAATCATCACGGAGGAAAAAGGCCACACTGAAGCCTTCTTTCTATGTGTTTCTAGTATAAGCCATATACTAAGCCATCAACAATTCAAGACCTAAGTATCCATATTTGAAGGACTGAACACATCTTTGAGTCAGAAGGCCACATAAATTTCCTTCATATAAAGGTGAATTTCTCATTTGAAAAGAACTGGCCCACTTACATGGGTACTAAATGTTCCCTGTACATTATTAGTGTGTAATTTGTATAAGAAGGAAAGAAGAGTCACACTGGCAACCAGAGTGATGAAGACTCAAACTATAAATCCTTTGATCTAAGTTGCCTCATGTCCAGGGGCAACAGAATGTTTAACTACTCTCCTAGGTAACCATCATCATGACTCTGCCTTATTAATCAGTGGTACTAGGGACAAGCCTTTTGCATACCTTTGTCAGATAATGGGGTTTTGTCACCCTTCAATCAGAGCAAAGACTACTCAATCTATTTTCTGAATTTCAGTTTTCTCATCCTTGTCACTCTGAATGTGGCCCAGCAAGACCCCCACAGTAGCACCTCTTCTCATCCAGGGTATGTAGATAATAATTTCCTTGGAAATTGTACCTTGTCTATTGTGTATTAGGATCCCTCTATCTCACCTCTAATTTTTTTCATATCTACAGCATATAAATATGCTTCGGTCCAGGGATCAGCTACTGCTATAAACTTACAGGACACTGGATGCTTTCTGCCTTGCCCTGGGAATGATGAGGTTTATATACTGCTGTACCCATATTCCCAGACCTACCAATATATACCAGAAAGAATCTCAACTTCTGGGTACATTACCAAGTTGGAGTCTTTTCTCCAATCCTCCCAGTTAAAATCTCCTATAGAAAAAGAACAGATACAGCCCTAGGGCTGCTAAACAATCCTGAGTTCTGTGGCCTAAATACTGACTACCTAGTGTTAGAACCATCATGATGGAGCTGGAGTATACTCAGAGGTTTATTTACACCTACGGGAGTTTTCATTCAAAAAGGTCAATCTAAAACCTGTCCTTGGCACTACAGAAACATGGGAGGCCACCCTAATTGCTATCAAGGCACAACAGGAAAGCCTTAACTCTCTTATAAATGTTCCTGCAGAATAGTAAGGCCTTAGATATTTTGGCAGCCTAAGCAGGAGGAATTTATGCAATGTTTAACAGAATATATTGTGTTTGGATTAAAAATTCACACAAAAAGTTGAACAAAATTTTATAAAATTAAAGATGATTAATATATACTAAATCCTTGGGGAATAGAAAGAGGGGTCATTGGTTAAGAATGATTGCTGCTCTTCCAGAGGACCTGAGTTCAGTTCCCATTATCTAAATTGGCTCTCAATCATCTGTTACTCAAGTCCAGGGTATCTAATGCCCTCTTCTGGACTCCATAGGAACTCACACACATGTGACATACACCCACAAAAACATGCACACGCTACACATGAAAGTTTTAATATATACTCACATATAGTTTCTAATATCTTAAAAGTTATGACTAGGCATTCTCTTTGTATCCATGAGGAGCTGTCTATAAGAAACAGTAGCCCCAGTGACTCCAATAATTACATTTTATTAACTTGTGTTTTTGATCCTTGTATCCTAAACCTAATAACTTGATTTGAATCTTTTAAATTCTAACAATTACTACAAATAAAAGTGCTGACATCCAAGACTACCAACCAGCTGCTAACACAGAGCATGAAATGGAGCCTTCTTTTTAATCCATGGACAGACTAGAGAAAAAGTTCCATGTTCTTTTTCAGGCAGGACCTCTGCCCTTCATCAGGATGGAAACAGCTACAGAAGATGAATCATCACTCTTCTGTACCCCAAAAGATTTCTGGGACCACATTTTTCACTGATGAATTGAGGTAAGAGAAGAAAACAGTGGAGAGGCAGATTCCAGAGATTAACATATGAAAAGCACAAATATGGAAAGAGTAGAGGCCCTTAGCCCACACAGGCTTCATTCAACCAAAGCAGTATGATCTAAAAAGCTCACCTCATTATGTAAACTTTAAAGAGACTGGTAATATATAAGTGACCCATAAAAGGTCATAAGCTCTCTCCCTCCTTTCTTTGTCTTGGAGTCAGGCCACAAGCCAGCTTTGGTGCATCTCCTTTAATAAGCTATCTCCTTTCCAGTAACTATCCCTGTGTCTCTGCACAATACATTGTAAAGAGGCACAAGAACTTGAACACTCCAGTGGCTGTCCTCCAGACTGAAATCCATGCCTGTAACAATCTGGACTCCTAACCATTTCCTTCCCTGAACTACTAGAGGATTTATTGAGTATATGATTCATTTATTAATTATTCATTCAGTGCCTTCCAACATCTTTTTAAATCAATTTTATTATTTTTCTGATCATAAAATCTAAATGTGTTATTCTTAAAAATATGTTATGGCAAGTTCTAAAGAATAATATAAAAATCATCTATAACCCAACCAACAGGAAATAATCCCTATTATGATTTAGACAAATTTCCTCTTCACATTTATCTGGTATGACGATATAAGTATACTTCTTTTGTTTCTAAAACTGGCGTACATTTTGTTCATTGTCATATTTTTTTTCATTTAGTATTACTGCATAAACACTTCCTCATACTTTAAATATTTTTTAAACATGTTAATGGGAACCTTACTTCCAGTATGAATGAGTAAGCCCCTAAAATTATCCTGTGACAAATTAAAAACCATAAAGTAAAAGCTTGTGGATTTCAGAAAGAAGTCAAAGATTGGAGGAAGTGACCAGCATTGAATAAATTGCACATTTTCAGACAAAAGAAAACTGAACTGTGAGTCAACAGCAGATCTAGAGAATATTTTTTTTAAAAACTTAATCATTTAAATGAAAATAAAAGAGCACTTTCTCTCTTAGTCCCCTTGAAATACATCATGTTCCTTCTTCCCTCAGATTCATTTACGTAAATAGCTCAGGACAAAGCCGCTTGCAGATAGCAGCTCAAAGGTCACGCTAATGCTTCTGTCATCAAATCAGTAGGGACAAGCTTTCCTTTGGGACTTTCAGAGGGGGCTAGGCATCTTTGGGCACTGGAGCTTGAGATAGAGCTGGAAATGAAGGTAGAGCTGGAGGCAAAGCTGCTGTCTGGGTCTGAGTCTTCATTGCAGACTTTGCCTGACCTTGGCCTGTCAGAACCTGAGATCCTTAGCAGTGAAGGCTGGAGCACATTTCCATAGCTCAGGGTGAGCATGCAAGCAAGTTGAATAAATTTGCAGCTTACCCCTTTGGAATCTCAGGTTTTCACTCCTAGGCTTCACAAATGCCTGGATAGCTTCAGCCTGTGTACACAGAGCCTTGGCCTTGTCTTACGTGGTCTTCAGGCTTTTCTTGCTGTGCTGCTTCTTCTTCTTGGCCACAGATATGTTCTTCTACAACTTTGAGTGCCTTACTTTAAGAAACTCTCATTTTTGTGATTAGAATTTCTTGATACCATTTCTTCGTAATTTTAGGGACTGGTTGTGCATGGTGTGGCTCTTGAATGTAGTCAAACCTGAACAATAACCCAGTCTCTTTATTTGTTTTGCCTATAACTTTTTGAAAATACAATA
>CABHPR010129615.1:558-48139 GCA_902168415.1 Peromyscus melanophrys | reverse complement strand
AAGTTTATTAGCATACACAATATTTTGGGGAACACAATACCACCACAAGACTCCAAGGAAAGAATTTCATATCTGACAGTTATGAACCCTTTCAGTTGTTACACACCACTGAATACATGATGAACACAAGGAGAGACTAAGTTGTGGGCTCACTAGTTTAAGAGGCTATGTTAATTATTGTCCTCTATAAATTGAGAAAAACTACAGTATTTAGTTGTAAAAATAAATATGCATATGAGTAGCTCAAATCATTATTTTGGAAGCTGTAGGTGGACATAAACACCATTTGCAGAGATCCCAAAAGAGGAAAATATTGTAAGTACAGCCTAACCTGAAACACCTGCAGTATAGAACTGTGTGATGTCAAGTGCTCTGAAACTGAGATATAAAAACAGATGTTTAGTCTAATCCTAAGGCCACTTACTTAGCTGCCTCTGTAAAAAAGAAATATATTGATATTAACACAACTTATCTGACAACATTATAATCCTTGCTCTTCTATAAATTATGTATAAAAATTTATAATTTCACAAATAAGACTACAAAACTAAAATGTCCTGTGATGTGTGATACTTCATGAAAATTATTTAATGCATTATCTTGGATCCTTCTTAATGTCCTTTGGAAATTAAACTTTACATAAACACAAATCATTTGCTTAAGTCAATTAATAGAGAGTATAAAGCAAACAAAGAGTCTTAAACCACTGTTTATAGGCATACTTTTCTGTGTTTATGACTGTAATTCTCAAAGTACAAGCTTGTTGAGCCATTACTTCAAAAATCTGAAAATGTTCTGTCATCTGCTGTTAGGAATGCACTATCACTGTTTATAGCAAGTGTGTGAGCTGAATTCTAACAGATGCGCAGACAGTGCAGTCTCCTTCAGCATGCCCCTCATGGCAGCCAGTAGGGACACTACTGCAGTTCTCACCTTCCTCCTGCAGGAGGCAGTTTCTGTTGATTCCTTGAGGCATAATGTAACAGGTACACTGAGAGGTGTTAGTATCCTGTGTATAGGGTTGGCTACCAAAGATAACAGATACACTGAGAGGTGTTGCTACCCTGGTATGGGGTTGGGTACCAAAGGTCTCGATTCATATAAGGATGCTTTAGATGGGGTGAAGGAATGAAAAAGAAGTTGGTCACATGCCAGGCAAGTTTTGAGGAAGTACTGGGTTGTATCATAATAGTCCATAGAAAAGCTTGTGATATCCCAATGCTGTATATGAGCCATCTGATGGATCTACAGAGTCTATGGAGGTATGTGAAGGATGTCTACAGGAATCAGGAAAACTCGTTTGGCTGCCTAATCTCACTCTTGCCAGCCACTTGCCAAAATGCCTGATTCCAGATAGACTGATTTCATTGGGTTCGATGTTACCCATTAAGAACACAGGAATTAGCATGACCTGGAGTTTTGCAAAGTATACAGATTCTGTAACATTTGTGTTTCCCTATTGCTAAGTTTTTGAGTAAAAAGCTAACTTTTCATAAGAATTCATTAGTCTTCATTTTTATGACATTTTATTAGCATGTTTTAAATATAATCAAAGTAGTAAGAAATAAGTAATTTTTTTATATTTTCATTTTATAATTAATTTAATTTTACATATCAGCCACGGAATCCCCTGTCCTCCCTCATCCCACTCCCAGCCCTCCCCCCCCCCCCAGTCTGCCCCCCATTCCCACCAAGGCAAGGTCTCCCCTGGGGATTCAGCTCAGCCTGGTAGATTCAGTTGAAGCAGATCCAGTCCCCTCTTCCCTACACCAAGGCTGAGCAAAATGTCTCAGCATAGGCTTTAGTAATTTTTGTAATGTGAATATACTAAAATTTCTTGTCTCAAGATTATATATCTTGATAACTTGAAAAAATTGTCCTTTAAATGAGATAGTCTTTTGAGACTGGACATTGAAATTTAATATCTTAGCAAAAATAAACATAAAACAAAATCAAAAGAATTAAAGGTACTATCATATATATTATGTGTTCAAAGACTATCATTCTTAAATTATAATTATGATTCCTAGTGATATTCTGCTAGGTTTATAAAGTAAAATATAATTTTAAAGCATATTTGTATGCATATTGAGTGAACTGATAGTCCTGATTCTTGTTCCTTGACAAATATTCTGATATAGAAAGTTTTTCATTTATTTAGAATTAATTGTCCATACAGCATCTAAAAGTATTTCCAGTGGGGCATTAGGACACATCATGCTTCATAAAAGCTATTTTCCTTTGACCAATTTTTTGCTCTCCATTAACCTTATTCTTCATAAATTTTAGTTAAAATCCATATCACTTGACTAGTTCACATTCACTTATAGTAAATATTCAAATATATATAAATAACATGGAGAATTATTAGACATTATAGATATTATAGATCAATGTCTTGATATCATAGAAAGATTAGTATCTAAACTATACAACACATACTGGGAAGTGCTGTGGAATATCTTTCTGTATGCTGTGAATATATGCTGTTCCTATTGGTTAGTAAGTAAAGCTGTTTTGGCCTATGGCAAAAAAAGCTTACAGCCAGGTGGCAAGTCCAAGTGGAGAGACAGAGAGAAGAAGGGCAGAGTCTGGGGAGATGCTTAGCTGCTGCCCAAGGAGAAGCAAGATGCCAGCAGACCAGTAATGCCACAGCTACGTGGCAAAACATAGCTTAACAGAAATGGGTTAATTTAAGATGAAAGAGCTAGCTAGCAAGAAGCCTGCCATAGGCCATACAGTTTGTAAATAATATTAAGCCTCTGAGTGATTATTTTATAAGTGGCTGCAGGACAGCTGGGCTGGGTGGTCCTGGAGGGACCAGATAAACCTTCCGACTACAGGGAAGTGTAAATTTTATTTTCAATAGTTGTTGATTTTCTCAGACATCAATAACTTACATGCAATAAATTATGCATAAACTATTGATAATATTTATTTTAATTTTAAGAATGGCTCACACCATGGGACAACCCTGTCTGTCTTCCTAATATTTTTTTTATATTAGACAGAATGTCTTACTCATCTGGAACCTATCAATTCACTTAAACTAGATGGTCCATAAGCCCCAGCAATCCCCCTATCTCTGCCCTCTGTTCTCCTTAACACTGGGATTAGAGACACTCATAGCCATGCCAAACTTTTTAAGTGGATGCTAGGGATCTGAACTCATGTCCTTAAACTTATACAAGAATTGCTAGACTGCCTTTTTAATGTGTACTTTAGATAAAAACATAAGTACCTCTAGGTATGGTAACACAGTAAATTATCATTAATCACTTCTATCTTATTGAGACTATATTGTACAACAACCCTAGTTTGTCCTAGATGCTGATGGCAGAGCTGAAGGAGAAGTTTTTATGACTGGAAGTGAACATCCTGGGCATCAATGCTGAGAGTTAAGCATCATCAATAAGAGAAAAGAGAAGAAAGGAAACTTAGGTTAAGAAGAAGAAAAATTTAGTCATTAGATGTTCAATTAATGTGGCAACATTATTTGCCTAGGCTTTTACTAAAAGTGAGAAATGGGGAGGAGCTATGAGGGGAGATGAAGGTCTGGGATTAAAATTGACTGTTGGAAGGCTGGAGAACAGGGAACTGTTCATATGCACAGAGCACCAGGTGTGAAGGAACCAGGTATCTGTTCTGTGGACTAGGCTGCCACTATGTGGTCAACAGTTTGGAAATTGGGGTCTAGAGGTAGAGGAAATACTAAAGAGGAATATACTCAGAAACAAGCTTTTCTTAAAATATGAAAAAAGACTACTCTAAACAAACTAAAATAATTAGATCTCTATTCAAAAGGGATTAGACATTTTTTTTTTTTTTGGTTTTTCGAGACAGGGTTTCTTTGTGTAGCTTTGCGCCTTTCCTGGAACTCACTTGGTAGTCCAGGCTGGCCTCGAACTCACAGAGATCCGCCTGGCTCTGCCTCCTGAGTGCTGGGAATAAAGGCATGCACCACTGGGATTAGACTTTTGTCCATGATATTCAAAAGATAGGCCACAGGGCAGCAGCAACAGTTTCCCCTGAAAACCTAGTATATGAAAGAATTGAGGCTCCACTCAGACCTACCAGATTCACATCTTCAGTGGAACAAGCAGGTGACTGTGGTGCTCATTAGATTGAGAAGCAACAGACTAGGTATTAGGTATTCAACTGATAGTATGCATGAAAATCAGCTAAAGGTATGTTAAAGGCCAGGCTGCTTAGACTCATTCCCAGAGTTGTTGACTCAACAAATCTAGGGTAAAGTTCATGAGTTTACTTTTAACTGGCTTCAGAAATGATATTAATGTTGCTGAGGTAGAGGCTAGATTTTTAGGAACCACTGGTCTAGGCAATGCAACTGCTGTTGTGACCCTTTTAGTTTCCACATTCTTTAAACAATGAAAAGAATCTGTAGTTCAGTCATCTAGTTCGAATGCCATAATAGACTCTCAGCAATGGTTCTCTCTGTCAGCCTATAATTGAGATTGTGTTATCACATAAAGCTAATTTCTGTGATGGAATCCCCACCTACAAACTCTTTATTAACAGATTTTCATTCATCCTGGTGATATTTTGAGCATAAAAATCTATTCTGTTTCATATCACCCTCTAAGACATAGTACTAGATCAGTGCAGGCCATGGTGCTCAAAGATAATAGGCTATCATTTTATTTATAAATAAAGAATTCTATAATTCAAGTACCACAGACTTGTTCCTATTGACACATCTCCTCCAACAAAATCACATCTCCAAAGTCTTTCCAAACATTTCCACTAACTAGGTACCAAGTATTAAAGAATGTGAGCTTTAGGTCCAAGCACCTAAGTTGACATGAATCTAGGAGAAAGGATAGAAGATATAACTTTAAATAATTAATCCACACAAAGTCCAGATGCTTGTGAATAATGCTTTTCTGAAATATCTATGTAAGTATGAACTCAATTCAGAAACCATACTTTAGGACTATCCCACCCACATTGACCATTTTCATATACATGTTTTGACACATCTCATTGTGGTAAGAACACAATGCTGGCATTGTCTGAACACATTTGCTGGTCATTAAAACAGTCAATCAGATATTTATGGTTTTCTATTGTCTTGCAATACTAGGCTTGCACTTCCTGAATCCCTCTTGATTGGATGGTATATTAGCCTAAATTCTTGGGAAAAGCCATACACATGCAGAACAGTTGAGTATTATTAAATAAAAATGATTTCTGGCTTGTAGAAGAGCTCACATAACCCAATAATACCAATGCCAGTGGCAGCCAGCTCCCTAGATATTAAGGTACTAGGGAGGAGGTAGTTATATGAGTTATAGAATCTAGGGAGAGTAACTGGATAGAAACAAAGTAGAAACATGTGTGGGATATTACTGGTGTTTGACAACGAGAAAGAGAGAGACAAACAAAGACAGAGTCTTAAAAAATAAACAACTAAGTTGCATGTTGGGATTAATACTTTTTACTTTTAGTCATAATGCCTAGTAAGACACAGATGTTTCTCTTACATAATAACATTGATGAGTAATACTGTGACATGTTTTCATAGTAGAAGACAGTCTTATGGCAAGGTTCAAATGTGGGTATTATCACCAAGGCCATTGTGAAATCTCATGAGATGAAGTTTCTCAGAGGATAGGCCAGAATAAGGCTGTGGTATCAAGGAAACTACTTATCTAAACAGAATGGATGAGGAAATGGAGACTAAACAGAGACTCCCCAATCAATATTTACATTTGGAAGCTCAATCATGTGCAATTAAAGTAAGGGAGCAAAGGTATCAATGAGCTATGAGACAAAAAAATGAAAAATAATAAATCTAAATAAGTATTTCTAGAAAATAGCTATGGCATGTTTATTTGCATATGGATAGCCAACATAAATAAAGAAGAATGCACCAAAGTTTTAGGTATTTTACTACAGAAACAACCATAAGTTTGAACTAACACTCCTGTGGTTATTGAAAATGTGATTGTGCTTGTTCTGTCCTTTCAACACTCACTACTGGGTAGGTAACCTTTTAGTTTATTTGTCTTCAGACTTAGTGTGAACTATTCTGTGTCCAACACACTGACAAAGAAAGGAACGAATAGCATCAGAGATACCAGACTGAGTTTACCAAAAATTGACATTGTCTTGATTTTGCTTCCCAGAGGCAAAGAGTGAGTCTATCATTTCCCCAGAAAGGTGAAGAGGGATTTGGTAGATAGCAAGATGAATTAGAGAATTCTTCAGCAATATTTAGGAAAAACATTTCTGGCTCCCTTTCTTCTGATCACTCGGTATCGGGAATTGGAATTCCTATCTCCGGTTAAATGAAGTTGCGTGACTAGTTCTGACCAATGAACAGCAAAGAAACATGATGCATGAAAGCTTGTGGTTGATGAAAGAGTCTCTAGAGTTCTTTAATTTTGCTGATGGAGCCAATCCTGTTCTAGATGTTTTCATTCAACAATCAAAACTAGGACAATCCAGAATAGAAAACCTCTTTCACTCACCCAAGCTATGGCTGAGAACACATTTCATAATGATTTAATTTCCTAAAGCTTGGGAGCTGATCTGTCTATAGTATAATTTATTGTATCCTGACTAGTAAAAATAGATACTGAATTTTGTGGGCAGGTAAGCTTGAAGTAGAGTATCATTTGCAGACAAAGGTTGCTTTCTGTTACTGTTGTGGTTGAGAAGAGAATGATCCCCACAGGCCCATGTTTTAATACTTGGTACCTAGTTAGTGGAACTGTTTGGGAAGGATTTAGAAGTGTGACCTTGTGGTGATATATTGTGTACCCTAAGAAAGTTTGCCTGAGGATCAGAGTACAGAGCCAGCAACTAGATTAGACACAGAGGCCAGACAGTGGTGGCACATACCCTTAATCCTATCACTTGGGAGGCAGAGATCCATCTGGATCTCCATGAGTTCAAGGCCACAATGGAAACAGAGCCAGGCAGTGGGGGCACACACCTTTAATCCCAGTACTTGGAAGCACACACACCTTTAATCCCAGGAAGTGACATGGCTGGGCAGAGAAAGATATATAATGTATCAGGAAACATGTACTCACTCTCTTCAGGCTGAAGATGTTGTAGAGGTAGGAACTAGTGGCTGGCTGCTCTGCTTCTCTTATCTTTCAGGTTTCACCTTGATATCTGGCTCTGGGTTTTTCATTATAAGACCGATTAAGATTCGAACAACATGACCTTGTTGGAGGAGGTGTGTAGATAGGAACAAGTTTGTGGTTTCTAAAGGCTGCATCATCCCTCCCCCCCTCCCCGCCGCCCTCTTTCACTGTCTCTCTTCCCCATTTTCTCTCTCTCTCTCAAACTTTTACTTGCAGGTCAATATGGAAGCTCTCAGCTGTTCCTGCTGCCATGCCTTTGCTCTGTCATCATGGACTCAAATCCTCTGAAATCATGCACTCAAATTAAACACTTTCTTTTGTAAGTTGCCTTGATTATGGTGTCTTATCATACCAATAGAAACATAACAAAGACAGTTACTAAATATTTAAGGCTGAGCAACTTATAGATCATCATTGATAATAAATTCTAAAATTTTCATTATTTTAAAGACAAGGTTTCTCTGTGCAACAGCTCTGGCTACCCTGGAACTTGCTTTGTAGACCAGGCTGGCCTTGAACTCATAGAGATACACCTGCCTCTGCCTACAAATTGATGGGATGTAAAGGCATACACCACCACTCTGGTACCATAAAAAATCATTTTTAAGATTATGAGATTTAAGATGGAAAGATCTCCTATGCTTATGGATCAGTAGGATTAACATAGTAAAAATGACCGTCCTATCTGAATCAATAGACAGATTCAAAGCAATTCTTATGAAAATTTCAACAGAATTCTTTTTTATTTAATTTTTAAAAAAATTTTACATACCAACCACTGTTCCCCATCCCCCTCTTTTCTTGCTCTCCCCCAACTCCCCTCATCCCACCCCCACCCACTCCTCACAGGGGATAAGGCCTCCTTTGGGTATCCATTATAGGCTGGCATACCAAGTTGGGGCAGGACCAAGCCCCTCCCACTTGCATCAAGGCTGAATAAGATATCACACCATAGGGAATGAGCTCTAAAAAGCCAGTTCATACCAGGATAAGTCCTGGTCCCATTGCCAAGGGACCCACAAACAGATCAAGCCACATAACTGTCACCCTCATTCAGAGGGCCCATGCAGGCTCCCCAGCTGTCAGTCCAGAGTCCCTGAGCTCCCACTAAAAAAATCCAACAAAATTCTTTATAGATCTTGAAAGACCAATACTCAGCTTCATATGGAAAAACAAAAAGCCCAGGATAGCTAAAACAATACCGTACAATAAAAGAACTGAAGGAGTGTTGCTGGGTCCTAATGCCTCCCTTGGGAAAGAGGGTGAGAAGGCACAGTGTCAATGACACGGACATCAGGAGTCAGTTTAAGGCAAACAGCAAACTCTTTTATTCAATAGTGGTGAAGGCCTTATGCATCCTCCTCTCAGCACCCAAGCTGTGTCCCAATCTGGTGGCATTGTGTGGTCATCCCTCAATGGGTAGGCATGATCAGAAACTCCAATAGTGATCAGGAACTCTGACAGCACCTGTTGCCAGACCCTCTGGAAGACTCCAGGTTGGCTCATAAGGAAGTATGTTATGTGCATGCCTTGGCAACTGGTTTGAGCCAATTTCCTCAACCCTATGGACCTGTCCTACTACATATAGACCCTTTTATTTTATTACATGGATACTCAGCAGGAATTGGAGTTCTCTCCTCCAGCCTTGTTGACCCTACCTCAGGGGGACTCAGCAATGGGACTGTGCCTGTATTAGCTTGGCTTTCCAAACAAGTTCTTACCAGTTATTGACTTTCAACGCTCAAAGAGTGTCTATCCATGGGGAGTCACCCTGGGTGGGGAGTGTCAGACAATAGCCTTTGGAATTTCAGAAAGCCAGGCATATATAACCTCCTGTGGAGGACTATGAGTTGATGTCCAAGAGCCATTAACACTTTTAGAGTCGCCTTAGTGGCTGCATGTTGTTGCTGGATGTGCTGTAGGAGACACTTAAAAATGAAAAAGATTAAAAGCACCATCCCACCAATCAAACCATAAGTGAAAATCCAGGAGGGATGAAATAGCAGTTTTATAACATGCCAAACCTTTTCAAAAAATAAAGAGTAAAGGCCATAACCTCTGTCCTTATCTGATTTAATTGGAAAATTACGTGTGTTAGCTATAATGAATAATGTAGAAACTTAGCTGAACATGGGTCCTTAATATATTTAGCTAGCTCCCAGCCTGCTAAACTAACATTTCTCATCTCAAAAGGTGTCATTAGCACACTGCCTGTCAGTGAGAAGAGCATCCAGGTAAGCAATAAGAGCAGCAACAGGACAGGTGCTTGGGTTGAGATCTCTGGTGGACTGCACCCATTTACGTATGTCCTTATGGTGCATGGCTGCAACTGCATATGGGTTTGAGTGTTGAGTCTCTTCCAAGTCAACTGTTTAATCAACATATCTCTAGTGGGGCCCACATCCACTCTGTGCTCTACTGTCTCATTGACATGGGCCAGGAAGTCATTGAAGAGCTCCCCTGGCTGTTGAATAAGATTGCAAAAATAAGCTGAGGGGTCCTGGGGAATATAGACTCTGAAGTCCTTGAGGGCCAGGTCCAAGACCTGTTGAAAATAGACACTCAAGCCAATCTGTGCCTGGTAAACAGGATGGGCATATTCCCTGCACCCTGTGGGCATATTATAGGTCACTGGGATGTTAAGTAAGATGTTCATCCAGACTTGGGATTCTGCTTGATTATCATAGTCTGATCTCCAATTGAGAAAGCATGCAGGCCCCAACACAGCTTTAAGTAAATTGTACCAATCAAAATAAGTTTGTAACTGCATGGACCATTGAGCAAGGACCTGCTGAAAGTAAGGAGAATCTGGGCCTGATTTACTGGCTGCCTTCTGGATAACAGAAAGATCAGCCATGGGGTGGGAATCCAGGACTGGGCATTGGTATTTGGGCCCACATTGACTGGGAAGGCTTCTATGGGCCTACAGGTTGACAGTGGCACAGACTGTGAGGGTTGTAAGATGCCTGGCACTATGGGAGAGTAGCCATGTACTGAGGCAGGCAGGTATGGGGGTAGATTGCCCCAAGAATACTTCAGCCTTAGAAGCACAGCCGCCTGCAGTGGTGGTGTAGCAGAGGGGGTAGCATCACATGACATAACGGCAGCTGCTTTCTCCTTGACAGATTTCACTTGCAGGGCCCAAACTGACAGCTACATTCTTCTTGACATTGTGCAGGGCCCAAACTGATAGCTAGGTTTTCCTTGACCGATTTCATGGGCCCCAGACTGTCTGCCTCCTCCTCACTGGATATCTCTGA
Source organism: Peromyscus melanophrys (assembly GCA_902168415.1). Classification (NCBI taxonomy): domain Eukaryota; kingdom Metazoa; phylum Chordata; class Mammalia; order Rodentia; family Cricetidae; genus Peromyscus; species Peromyscus melanophrys. The sequence goes on along the minus strand of CABHPR010129615.1, from coordinate 37,761 downwards.
GATATCTGACGTGGAAATGGTAGGAGTGATGAAAGATTACCCATCTTTTAGAGGGAAACAGCAAGCAAACAATAGTCAGAGAGATGATACAGTCAACAGCGGTGGAATTTGTATTGGATCCTTGTCTTGTGCTTAGTGGGGGACTTCCATGTTTTTTTTAGGCCACAGCCATATGCCTATACAGTGTTTCCAGATGAGGGATGGCATTTGGGAGCTGAGTCTTGATTCCACCTCCTGGGGGGGGGGGTCAATCCTTATGTGGAGGCACTGGGCAATCCAAAACAGAAAAAAAAAAATGTGCCTTCCTAACAGGACATGCAGACAAGACAAACATGACAGAAAAGAAGGGAAACACAAAAAAAGGAAAGAAATGGGGGTCCCAATGTTTACCTGATGAAGGGACCCAAAGAACACAACACTGAAGGGCCTTCTCACCAAAAAACACCATCTTGGGGGGGAGGACGCTGTCAAGCACTGTGAATGAAGGGAGAGAGATGATCAGAATCTGCACCAGGAAAGAGAAAGTAACAGAAGCCCCACATTGGGTGCCAGATGTTGCTGGATCCTAACAGCTTTCTTGAGGAAGGTGGTGAAAAGGCACAGGGATTCAGTTGAAGGCAAACAGCAAACTCTTTTATTCAGTAATGGGGAAGGCTTTATACACCCTCCTCCCAGCATCTAAGCTGTGTCCCAATCTGGTGGCATTGCATGGTTGTCCCTCATTGGCTGGGCATGATCAGAAACTCTGACAGCAACCAGGCATTCTGGCAATGCCTGTTGCTAGGCCTTTAGGCAGACTCCAAATTATCAGGAACTCTGACATCAACCAGAAACTCTGACAGCACCTGTTGCTAGGCCCTCAGGCAGATTCCAGGTTGGCTCATAAGGAAGTATGTTATGTGCATGCCTTGGCAACTGGTCTGAGTGAATGTCCTCAACCCCATGGGCCTGTCCTACTACAAAGGAGGTATCACCATCCCTGATCTCAAGCACTACTACAGAACTATAGTAATAAAATCAGCATGGTATCAGCATAAAAACAGTCAATGGAATCAGATTAAGGACCCAGACATAAATCCACACACCTATGGGCACCTGATTTTTTGACAAAGAAGCCAAATTATACAATGGAAAAAAGAAAGCAACTTCAACAAATTGTGCTAGATATCAGCATGTAGAAAAATGCACATAGATGTATAGCTATCACCTTGCACAAAAACTTAAGTCTAAGTGGATCAAAGACCTCAACATAAATGCAGATACACTGATCCTGATAGAAGAGAAATTGGGAAATAATCTCAAATGCATTGGCATAGGAGACAACTTCCTGAACAGAACATCAATAGTGCAGGCACTAAGATCAGCAATTAATAAACAGGATCTCATGAAACTGGGAAGATTCTGTAAGGCAAAGGACACTACTGGTAGGACAAAATATCAGCCTACAGAATGGGAGATGATCTTCTCAACCCCACATTCAACAAAGGGCTGATATCCAAAATGCGTAAAGAACTCAAGAAATTAGAAATCAAAAAAAATCCCCAAGTAATCCAATTAAAAATGGGGTATAGATCTAAACAGAATTCTCAACAAAAGAATCTCAAATGGCTGAGAAATACTTAAGTAGGTGTTCAACATCCTTATCCATCAGAGAAATGCAAATCAAAATGACTTTGAGATACCATCTTACACCTGTCAGAATGGCTAAGATCAAAAACACTGATAATAGCTTATGGTAGAGAGAATGTAGAGCAAGGAAAACACTTCTCCACTGCTGGTAGAAGTGTGAACTTCTAAAACCACTTTGAAAATCAATATGGCAGTTTCTCAGATAAGTGGGAATCAATTTACCTCAAGACCCAGCTATACCACTCTTGGGCATATACCCAAAGGATGCTCAATCATAACACACGGACACTTGCTCAACTATATTAATAACAGCTTTATTTGTAATAACCAGAACCTGAAAACAACCTAGATTTCTCTCAACTGAAGAATGGATAGTGAAAATGTAGAACATTTACACAGTGGAATATTATTCAGGTTATATATAAAAACAATGACACCAGGAAATTTGAAGGCAAATGGATAGAAGTAGAAAATATCATCCTGAGTGAGGTAGCCCAGATGCAGAAAGACAAATATGGCATTTACTCACTCATAAGTGGATATTAGCTGTAAAGTAAAGGATAATTATGCTACCATCCACAGACCCAGAGAGGCTAGATATCAAGGAAGGCCCAAGCAGGGACACACGGGAAGGGGAAATGAAAAGATTTCCTGGGTGGAATGTGGGTACATGGGGATGGGAACTTGAGGGATTGGGTTAGAGACGTGGATGGATGGAGAGACTACTGAAAGAGATGACTGTCATGGGGGTGCATTTTGGGGTCAGATAGAAACCTGATGCAAAGGAAACTCTCACAAGTCTACAAGGGTGACCCCAGCTAAGACTCCTAGCAACAGTGGATACATAGCTTGAACTGGTCATCCCTGTGATCAGATTGGTGACTACTCCAATGGTCAACAGAGAGCCTTCATCCAGTAACTAATGGAAACAGATGCACAGACCCACAGTAAAACATTAGACCAAGCTCAGGGAACCCTGCTAAAGAGAGAGATAAAGGATTGTAGGAGCCAGAGGGGTCAAGGACATCACAAGAAAACCCACAGAAATGACTATCCTGGCTCATAGGAACTCACAGAGTCTGAACCAACAAGCAGGGAACCTGCATTGGACCAACCTAAGCCTCTACATATATATATATAAAACCATTGTATAGTTTGTTCTTCTTGTGGGACTCCCAACAGTGGGAACAAGGACTGTCTCTAATGCTTTGGCTGGCTCTTGGGAGCCTATTCCTCATACTGGATTGCCTGCCTAACTTGAATACAAGGGGACGTGCTTAGTCTTGCTGCAACTTGACATGCTATGCTTTGTTGATACCCATGTGTGGCCTGCCCCTTTCTGAACTAAAACAGAGAAGCAGTGGATTGAAAGGGAAAGAGGAGGTAAGGAGAGGGAATGGGAGGAGAGGAGGGAGGGGAAACATTGGTCAGGATGTAAAATAAATAAATAAATAAATAAAATTAAAAAAAAAAGACATGAGGCAAAATACCTGCCAAAAGCAGCTTAGGGAAGGAGGGGTCTGCTGTGTCTCACAGTTCCAGAGTACACAGTCCACCATGGAGAGGAAGTCACAGTGGCAGGAAAGCGAGGCAAGTGGCCATATGGTAATCCATAGTCAGGAAGCAGAGAAAGATGAACATTGGTATTCCACTTTCTCTGTGATTCTAGCCCATGGAATGATGCCACCTATACTGAGGACAGGTCTTTTAACCTTAATTAATCCACTTTAGAAGCTTCATCACAGCCAGTATCAGAAATTTGTCTCCTAGGTGACTGTAGATCCCGATGGGTAGATAATTAGTATTAACTGTCACGCCTGTGGTCTCAGCTCAGCTCTACCCCTCAAAGACACCTATAAAGTTGGCAAGCCATTTCACCTCTATGTGACTTATATTTCCTTAAGTTTTAAAATGGATAGAGTTAGCTTTATTTCCTCAAGGTACTTGTGAATATTAAATCAAAACTAATTTTGTGGGCATAAATATGAACTTCACTTTACTTTTAAAAAAATGTGTGTATGTGTGTATGCGCATGCACAGAGAATATTTGCAGGAGTTGAATGTGGGGCCCAGCTTTTGGATTTGATTACAGTAGGAGTCAATATTATGTAATGATGTTTGTGGAAGAAAGAAAGTCCTATTAGAAGTGACTCCTCAGTCTTGGTCTTTCTAACTTCTAGGACCATAATCCAAATAAGCTTCCATTGTTTGTAAATTATCTGGTCTTTGGTGTTCTGTTATAATAGTGGAAAATGAAATAAAGCAATCAACATAGTCTTTAACTTATCCACTTATTCCTCTTGTACACATTGCTGCTTTACAACAGCAGACATAGTGCAGATGGAGATAAAGCATAGTTCCAGTCTCTGAGAGGCCTTCAGCTTAATCAAAAGGCATTGTTAAAGGATAAATACAGTGCACCACAGCAGGTGAGGGGAGGAAGGAGCAATACCACAATTACAAGCTGACAACAAACTCGAGTTGCTTGGGAGGCATGTCAGCTGTTCAATCCATCTTGGATGAGTGGATTATTGTTATTATTCTTGGGAAGCATTCACTCCATGTACTTACTTGTTTGATACGGTTGTGGTTTTGTAGCAAAGTTTATGTTATTGCATAGCTCAATACACATTAGGAAACAGACACACAGAAATCACTCAAGGCTTACAGGCTATCTAGTAAGTTCCTGCTAACTGTAAACCACAGGCAGGGTACTTCTGGGCTTCTAGTATGGACATGACTAATATGAGTCATGCTGTTTATGTGACAGCTTTCGGCAACATGGTGAGTACACACACTGCTTGCTTCCTTTGCTCAGCCTCATATTAGCTGTCATAGCAGTAGGGAGAAAAAGAGCGAGGCATTATGGTCGTATATGTTAGTCAGTATAGACAGAATGGGCACCATAATAATACCTATAGATTCAAACCATGGAAACTAAATCTGGTCTGTTTGCTGCTCTCTGATGACCTAGTATTAATAAAAAAAATATGTCCATCCATTCATCCAGTGTTTATTAACTATTCTCTGTGAGATAGCCTTGGGTTGACTTTGAGTGTTAAGTGATTTTCAAAAAATACTTGCCTCTGGAATAAATGCAAATAAGCAGATGGGTTTTCTGTGTTGTGCTAAGTATATGATGGGGATGGACATAATGGGATCTGTAAAATAAAAAATAAAAAACAGAAGATGGACTGAATTAAGATGACAAGGTCAGACTGGTGAGATGGCTCAGCCAATAAAGCTGCTTGTCACCAAAACATAAAATAAAATAAGATTATGACTCAAGTTTTAAATTGAAGCTGTTGTTCCTGTTCATTGAATGAGTGTAGAGTAGAGGAGGTACATGTGAGTTTGGAAACAATTTGCATATGGAACCCACAGCTGTCACTGTCTCTTACCTTTCATATTGATATCTTGAATGTGTCATTTGGTAAAACAGTTGATTAGGCTCTGGAACTCTTCTGTTAAAGACACTTGTCATTTAAAGGATTAAAGCAATGTTGGCACTCTTTCTAGGCACCAATCCTGAAAAGGTATAACTTGAGTTCTTTATTTATTCACAGTGGTTCACTTCAAGGGATGTTTTCCTACAGAGTCACAATGAAAGTAGTTCTCAAAGCTAAAGTATTCATCATCCCCAGCTAAAGTACAGATGAGGTAGATCTCTGTCCTACATCAGAGCTCTCTGAAAGCTGTGCAGCTGCTTCATCTCTATTCATGAGAACTTAAGAGACAAGTTCTGGAAAGGATGTAGTTTTCTTAATGCTGTCTTCCTTAAGCTTCAAAGACTCATTGGAATTCAGGGCACAATAAATAGTATTTCAAACGCTGCATCTGAGAGTGGGGCAAGGAAACGGGCTTTATTTCAGCCTGAATTGTCAAAGGAGGAAATGAAGCTTGCTGAAAACATAGCTGCTGCAAAACCATGATAAAGGCAAATATGAAACTGTTTTTCCGGGCTTTATCATTGTAATTCTTCAACAAATGACATTACCAAGATCCCCATATACATAGCATAATTGGCCCATATATTTGAAGAGTGGGTGGAATAATTTTGTAGAGATTATTTTAGGTAGCACTGTGAAACAATTAATTGTTATCTTTTTTATTTCCTTTTTTCAGTGTGTCTCAGCTCACGGCAAAGACGTTATATTTTGTAAAACCAGAAGGAGTTAATATAATGTGACTGGGATTTTAGAAATGAAAATTTGCAAGAAACAGATATTGAACAGTTTTGGGGGGGTTAGGGGGCAAGAAAAGGCACACACATTTTAACATCACTACATTTGACCAAGGTTGACATACTAGGGTGCTGACTGTAGTAAGCAGTGATCGAAAGACATTAAATGCTCATAAAGGATTGCTATATAACTGATTTCTAGTTGAAAACACACAAAGCATTATTTAACAATTATGCCTTTCAGCATTAGGGACTTCTACTTTTATAGTCTTAGCACAAAAATTACATCAAATTAAAACACATCCAAAAAAACTGAAAGACATTCAAATTTACTAAAGTGCAAAAGATCTAGCATATGTTCTTAAAGTGCAAATTTAAGGTTATTAGATGTAGTATAATGAAATTTTCATAAAATGCTCTATATAAGTATGCATAATTATGTAGAAGTGTATATGATGCATACTGTTTTCATCTTCAGGGACAAGGGATAGTACCAAGGCAGAAGCTATCAGGTCAATGTGTACAGATTACCTCTTTATAAACTTATTTTATTTATTATTTGTATGTGTTTTGTTTGTATGGATGTCTGTGTGTCTAGTATTAGCAGAACTCAGAAGAGGGCACCGGATTCATTGGAACTGGTTACATATGGTTGTGAGTTACTATGAGGGTTCTGAGAACTGAACCTGGTTTTAAAACTGGAAGAGCAGCCAGTGCTCTGAAACACTGATCTATTGCTCCAGATCCCAGATTGACTCTTAAAATGCTTCGTGGAGTTTTACATATTGCCACAACATATCACATCTTTATAATTTAAAAAAGTAATAACTATAAACAAATGCAAAAGAGATCACTAGGACAAAGAAAGAATCAATGGAAAGACCAAATATATCTTGCTGTATTTGTGTTCGGTTAAAGAGTGTCGATTTCCTGACATTTTTCTTATGCTGTACATATGTTTCTACTCTTGTTTAAGATTTTTTTTTAAATTTATACAAATTTAGGTTATTATTGTTAGAACATACTGTACATATATTGTGGTGGTATTGTGTTCCCCGAAATATTGTACACTCTAATGAACTTATCTGGGGTCAGAGACAGAACAGTCACAATATTAAACATAGAGGTTAGGCAGTGGTAGCACACGCCTTTAATCCTAGCATTCCAGAGGCAGAAATCCCTCTGGATCTCTGTGAGTTTAAGGCCACATTGGAAACAGCCAGGCATGGTGACTCACGCCTTTAATCCCAGGGAGTGATGGCAGAAAGCCAAAATGGTATATAAGGTGTGAGGACCAGAAACTAGAAGCATTTTGGCTGGTTAAGATTTAAGGCTTTCGAGCAGCAGTTCAGCTGAGATTAATTTTGGATGAGGACTCAGAGGCATCCAGTCTGAGGAAACAGGATCAGCTGAGGAACTGGCAAGGTGAGGTAGCTGTGACTTGTACTGCTTCTCTGATCTTTCAGCATTCACCCCAATTTAAAAAAAAAAAAAGTGTCGATTTCTTTCCCTTTTTTCTTAATAGGCTTAATTAAAGTCATTACCAATATTATCACCCTAAGTGTAATTCTATGAAACATAGTTTCTAAATTCATTTTTGCTATTCAAAATGAACACGCTATCTAAATGGAATAATATTGCACATCTGAAATCACTTAAAGTTTATCACTGTTTAAGTATACAGAGAATTGTATTTTCTTTCATCACTTAAATTTTGCTAAAATTTTATTCAGCTTAGCCTCTCTAAACCATGAATGATCTTCACTTTTGCTCTTCAGAACAGTTTGTGTTATTAAGTTTTAGAAAATGACTCAGCTATTTAAATACAAATAATGGATTCTCTTCAGCCATGTTGCTTTCTTTGAGCCTGGAGGCACACTTGATTTGTGGATTAGAACTTCAGATAGCACAATTGCCAGCACAATTATAGACTGCTATGGAAATTATGATGTGCAAGGCAAAAAACAAGGTCATCACAAATGGTCTAGACAGCATCAGAGAAGGTGCAGAGAATACATGTTCCTATTTGAGACAGTTTACAGTTGTCTGTAATTTCTGTATACTTTCATTTGCATCATTTTTTAAAATTCAAGCCTACTGTGTTCTGTGCGCTGGCTGTTCTACCCCTTCATCTTACACTGATGAACCAGTGCAGACATGTTGCTGGCTCATGGAGATTTTAAGGATGAAATAAATGTTAAGGCTTCTTCAGCTGACCACTGTTTAACTGATAGTCCTAATTCCCCAATACTATTAATCTGTAAAATTTGCTGGCTTAGGTGCTGGTCTGCACAGATTGCAGGACAGGGGTGTTCATCACTTGCACACTCACTTCCCTTCTCCCTGTCTTGGACTGTGCACTTATATATTGGGTTTGCTGTCAATCCCATCCATGCAAATTTTATTGTTACTATAATTATGTCATGCAGGTAATTATTATTATAATTATATAATACAATCAATAACTTGAAGAACGAAAGTTGCATAAATATAAATAGCAAATTAATCCTTCGTAATAATTGTTCTATAAGAAAGAATACTTCAGAAAATTTTACTCATTTGAAACTTTCTTTGCCTGGGTATAAAATAACAAATTGGAAAGACAACTAAGGCAGTGGATACTAGTCCAGCATCTGGAATGCTCGGGGTCCCAAAAGGCTATTAGTTCGAAACTAGCTGGGAAGACAATAACATTGTTTCTAAATATAAAAAAAGCAAACAATTAAAATTATAAATTCAACTAGTTTACATAGTAATTTTTTTTATTTAAAACAAAATTTATGTTTTAAATTTTGAAAGGATTTTTCCTTAATCTTTCAGCACTCACTGCTTTAGGTGAGAAATTTGGCTTCTAATACTTTCATATTCCTTTATCTAAAATATATTATTATTGAGTGTGGACAACTTTTGGGGACTGGTTTTCTCCCACCTTTTTATGTCATTTTCAGGGACAGAACCCACATCACCAGGCTTGTACTATAAGCACCTTTATATACACTGAGCCATCTTGCTGACCCCTTAAATATTTTATGAAAAAGTTCACTTTATGAGTCACATTGACTGAGTTAAGGATGCTGAGTAGGATGGTAGAACATGTTTTTTCTTGATATACTTTTGAGAATGCTTCTGGGAAGGTTAAGCATTTGATTTTACAGAGCAATGAAGAAGCCTCAACACGATTCACATGAGTGGACATCATATAACTACTGAAGGCTGGGAGAACAAGAAGTTGAATGATTGGTAAATTTCTCTCTTTCTTCTGCAATTCATTTTTTTTTTTGTACTTGACCACCAGAGTTCTTTGTCCTCGGGGCTTCAGACCCTCAGCCTACCTCCAGGGGCTGTCTATTCTGAGGGAATCAGACAATGAATGGATCGCAGCTGTGGTCTTCCTTGTCCTCCAGGTCATCTTCTAAGTCTTTCTACACTATTGCTTGTATTCCTCTGAGGATTCTAACTAATCTACTCGTGTTCTCTTGGTAAACATTTTAAAACAATGAGACTTGTTACAGATATTTTTATTACTTATTCTAAATGTGTCAGTGGCCTCAATCCTGAAATTTTTGCCTTAGCATTTAAAAAAAATTACACCTTTTATACATTTCTTTCTCTTATCTTTTTGGATTTATATTTATCAAAAAAGTTGAATCTATTCATTTGATCCAATTCTCTTTCTCTCTCTCTCCATCTGTCTCTTTCTCTTTCCAGGGATAATTATTTTTCATTATCACATTATCTTTTTTATTGTGTTTAAAGCATTCCTATTTATTTTTAAATTCCCCAAACCTTGGCTTGTTGCCTGTTTCAAATATGGACTACACATGTTCTTTGTGTGCTAAGAAGGATCACATGACTATCTTGTCTGTAAGGAGGTTAATTGGGTCCGGCTTCCTTCCTGACTGTCTTTCCTTTCTCGCTTCTGTTCTGAAGTCATTTTCTACCCCTTGCACTAGCATAACTGAGGCTTGTGCATTGTTCCTGCACATTCTTTAACTAAATTCTTCATAATTGTTCAACAGTACCTCTTAGTGATCTCATTTATCATTAATAGGAACATTTATGAGTCAAATGGCCTCTCTTTTGTGAAGCTGGGCCCTGTGGGTTGATACGCTGTACTACGGACCCCAAATTCTCCATTGAGTGAATACAAGCCTTTTCTCTGTGGTCTATTTTCATGGGTGTTGTTAACTTCCTTGTGTTAACTTCCTTTCAGCACCTTGGTAGGGCTGGATTTGTATATAGACATTGTTTAAATTTAGCTTTATCATGGAATATCTTTTTTCTTCATCTATGATGATAGGAAGTTTTCCTGGGTATAACAGTCCGGGATGGCATCTGTGGTCTCTTAGACTCTGTAGCACATATTTCCAGGCCCTTCTGATTTTTAGAGTCTTCATTGAGAAGTCATGTGTAATTCTAATAGGTCTGCCTTTATTTGTTACTTGATACTTTTTCCTTGCAGCTTTTAAAATTTGTGATGGTTTGAATAGGAATAGCCCCCACTGGCTTATAGATTTGAATGCTTGGTCCCCAGGAAGTGGCACTATTCAGAGGTATGGCCTTGTTGGAGTAGGTATGGCCTTGTTAGAGGAAGTATGTCATTAGGGATGGATTTTGAGGATTCAAATGCTCAAGCCAGGCCCAGTATTTCTCTTTTTTCCTACTGTCTGTGGATCTAGATATAGAACTCTTAGCTACATCTCCAAAGCCATTTCTTCTTACATGTCACCATGCTTCCCACCATGATAATGGTCTAAACCTTTGAGATGTAAGCTAGTCCTAACTAAATGATTTCCTTTATAAGTGTTGCTTTAGTCATGATGTGTCTTCACAGCAACAGAAATCCTTGCTAAGATATTATTCTTTCTTTGTTCTGTATGTTGAGTGTTTTGATTATTATGTACCAAGGGAACTTTCTTTCCTGGTTCAATCTATTTGGTGTTTTGTATGCTTCTTATACCTTTATAAGCAACACCTTCTTTAGATTAGGAACACTTTCTTCTATGATTTTGTTGAAAGCAATTTTGGGCCTTTGAGCTGGGATTCTTCCTCCTTCCTCTTTTCCTATCATTCTTCGGTTATTCCTATTCAAATTCCTTTATTTTTCATTTCCAGAATTCCCTTTTTTCTTTATTGATTCTATTTCCATTTTCAGGTCTTGAACAATTTTACTCATTTCCTTCCACTGTTTATGTTTTCCTGTATTTCTTTAAGAGATTTATTCATTTCTTCTTTGAGGATCTCTACCATCTGCATAAGTTGGTTTTGAGGTCTCTTTCTTGTGCTTCAGCTATGTGGGAATATTCAGGATAGCTGGACTCTAGTGGAGACATATTGCCCTGGCTTTTATTGATTGTGTTTTTACACAGGTATCTACGAATCTGGGATTGGGATGACTGGGATTGGGTGATGATTTCTGGATTCATCTTTGTTTGGTGGTGCTTTGTTCCTTTGTTTCTGTTTCCTCTCTGAATTTTAGCAGAGTGTGATGGCTGTGTGTTGCCTGGTAGGAAATTTTCTTTGAACCTGATAGTTGTGACCACTGGAGGTTCCAGGTAAAACGTGTTTCTGGGTGTTGGGATATGATGCTTAGGAATGGGGCTGGCCCAGGGATCTGAGGGGGTACACAGGAGGGAAAGCAGCAGAGTGTTCAACAAAGGGCTGCTTATTTCCTCTCCTTGGAAGGGAGGTAGACAGTGAAGGGAGGTCACTCTGAGGATCTGCTGGAGATGAAACTGGAGGGTGAATCTAAAGGAACAAAAGGAGAGGGGAGATCTACAGGCAGCCTACCTGCTTCCCTGGCATGTGTGGCCTGTGGGTTAGCAGGGGGTGCCTGCTGGTGTTGGGGCCGTGAGAAAGCGACAAGTGGGGAAAGGTAGGTTAGGTCTGTGGTCTCCATAGGAGATGTGGGCAGAGAAGGAAGGAAGGCTACAGAAGGTGATTGTTGCAGAGACAGGGATGGGATTGGGTATTGTGTTTAGAGGAGAGGGAGGCATGGTGAAGGTCTTCAGTTAACTTACCTGTTTTCCTGTATTGCTCAGCTAGTGTGTTCACAAAGAATGCCTGCTGGTGTTGGAGGCTGGGCTACTGGGGTGAGTTGAGGAAAGGAAGGTTGGGGGAGAAGGTATTTGTGATCCCTTGGAGGTGAAGTCAGAGGGGAAAGGGAGACCACAGTAGGTTTTCTGCTGGAGTTTGGAATGAGACTAGGAGATTGTATCTGCCTTCTCTTTGTGGTGTGTCGATCTCTCAAAATTCTTTTCCACAGGGCAGGGATTGGGGCTTCTGTTGTAAACCTGTCTTTGACAAGTAGAGAACAGAATACAAGCCAGGGTACTTAGCAAGCAGAGTTTTCACGAACTCTCTCCTTTTATGAGCCCATTGAGTCTCTGAGACTGAGAAACTGAATAGTGAGCTCTCTATCCCAGCCTCTCCAGCAATCAAATAATTTCTCCTGTTCTCCTAGAGTGATGACCATTTAATATTCCCAGAGGGGCTTTTGGACCATTGTGAATACTAAACATGTTTGAATTTGTGCACTCCTTTTTTTTTTCATTAAAAATAACGTATTTATGATTGTGCTTTTAGAAAGTCCAATGCAACCTAAGATTATTTTTTTTAGATCTGACTGTGAAATAAATTAAAACACTTGAATGTCCTTTAAAGTATTAGAGGTCTTCATCACTGTGCCCACTCTGCCTAATGCATTGTTGGCCCAAATCACTTGCATTACTGAGATGAGGACGAAAATCTGGGCATCTAGTTGTTAGGTTTTTTTCAAAGTCTTCAACAAATCCTTTTATTTTTCATCCTGCCTCCCTTTCCCCCGCCCTTCTAGTACCCTGATGCTTCCATATTGTCCCAAACTGCCAGGCTAGAATGCATTGTGTCTTTCCTGTTGGCTTCACCATGAGGCTGAGTATTATTAATTTTCAACTCTTGTAAATCTATCTTTCCATCACTTTTCATATTTGTACTATTTGTTAATATCTGTCAACTGCTGTCACCACCTCTTTTGCTCTGTGCTCTTATTTTCTCCATACACTTTGATTATAGACATGGAGAGTAGAGATGAAGACTTCTGCATGATCTCACCCCTTTCCCTGAAGATCAACTGCAGGCAAACAATGATGTGCTCTGATATTTCCCCCAAAACTGTTCACTTGGTATCTTCAGGGAGGGGCATTCTTTCTACGTAGAAGAGGGACAAGAGAGCAATTAGCCACTGTATATTCACCTGCTAAGTTTCTCTTGCTTTTCCATGCCACATATTATTCCCACTTTCTATCAATAACAGAGCTTTGGGTCTGTTTTGACATATAAATCACCCCCATCTGTGTCATGGACACCATCAGTTGTAACTCTTCTAGAAATCTGAAAAAAATAATCTTGTAAAAAAGCTAGCTTCAGCCGGGCATTGGTGGCGCACACCTTTAATCCCAGCACTCGGGAGGCAGAGGCAGGCGGATCTCTGTGAGTTCGAGGCCAGCCTGGGCTACCAAGTGAGCTCCAGGAAAGGCGCAAAGCTACGCAGAGAAACCCTGTCTCGAAAAACCAAAAAAAAAAAAAAAAAGGCTAGCTTCTTGTGCTTTTCAAAAATGTAAATATATGCCTTTATGAAAATTTTATCGTATAATTTTAATGGTTTATTGGAAGAAAGATAAGATATAAATCATGTGTTTGTTGAGAATTTGAACCATAAGCCTCTGTATAAAATTTCGAAGTAAAATAAATAAAAATAAATGAAAATGAATGTGATTCATAAATTTTCAATAATTTTTAGAAAAGTAGGCACCTGGATTATTGTGTGCATGTGATCAGTATATAAAGATGAGTTAATTTACCTCAAGATTTAGAAATGAATTTAGTCTTTGAGAGTTATAAAATGGAAATAGTCATGATGATTTGTTCTCTGTGGAAGTGTAGCACGGCTCCTTTTTTTCTGACAAGACATGAATAGATAGATATAAAAGATGCATAGCTGCATGACAAATGCAACATACGCTAAGAGAAACCTAAATCATAAACGTCTCTGTGTTCTATCAGAGACTAGAAGATGTTTTTTGAAAAGCTTCCACAGAGAGAAATTAAAAATACTCAGGGGTTTGTGCATTCTTTTATCCCAGGAAGAAGGAAAAAAAAAACCCACCAAAACATTGTGCATTTAAAATATGCTATTTGGCATTAACTATAATGACAAAATTCCTAGAATAGAAATTTTATCTCCTGTATTGCTGTGAGCTGCAGAAATATGAAGTAGGAGTTTATCTGGCACTGACAAAGCTAAATACCTGGGAATGAGTTGTCTGGGGCTGGACCCCAATAGTTCTTGTTATGTAATTATATTTATTTAACCACAAAAAGGACTTTCTGATACTAAATGCTCAGTTCAGATTCTAGAACACTTACCACAACATTTTACTTGTACCAATGGGCTTTTATATACTACATGTCTTCTTCTACAGCAATTAAATATAGCATTAAAATATAGACCTCCCAAGGGAAAATATTGAGAAAATTAACATACAGAATAACTGAGAACACACAGCATAACAAGACAAAGTAACAAAGAACAAATAAAATAGAAACAATTGCTAAAATAGTAGTATGAGTAAAATATCCTAATAGTCACTTCAAGCATAGCTTAAATATACCAATTTAAATACATTTTCAGAGTGGAAGCCAAAATAAGATCCAGCCATACATTATCTGTTATAAACTTATGCTAAATAAAATAAAGCCTCAGATAAAAGAAAAGAGATGGTGAAATATGTATTATGCTGCCATTATTCCAAAGGGAACTAAAGTAAATATAATTCTATACAAAGCACAATTTGGAACAAGAAAGTAGTTAATAATAAAGAGTGATATTAAATAAAACTGAAATAGTGGATTTAAAATACAAAATATCTCCCTAACATTAGCATCAAAATTATAATGAAATTAACGGTCATGAAATAGAGACACACAAGTTCATTATTACAAGAGGCTTCATCAGCTTCTCTTGATACTTGATAAGTAATGTGACACGTCTGTACCTATAGATATGTGCTTATAAAGACTGAATGATGTTATTGACCACTTTCCTTTCAGTGGCATTTATAGGTAATTCCATATATATATATATATATATATATATATATATATATATATATATACATATCTATATATATACCATTCACAGAATACTATAGTGAAAGATCATTTCATCTCAAGATTAAAGCACTCAACAGAATATACCACTCATAAACAAGGATTTTATGAATTCAAAAGAATATAAATCACATGAATAAGTATAAGGAATAAATTCTGAATGACTTCATTCAGTTTTGGCTACTATAAAAATTGGCACAGATTAGGAAGTTTAACAGTAAATAATTGTTACTTCTCATTCTGGCGTTTGGTAAATTAAAAAAAATTATGGCACTTTCAGATCTGGTATCTGGTAAGGATGCACTTCCTGGTTTGCACATGTTCTTATGCCCGGTGAGTCCTTGCATGGTAGAACAAAGCCTACCTAGTTTTCTGTTGTCTTTTTTCAAAGGCACAAATCTGATACTGAGGGCTCCACTTTTATGATCCAATTACCTACCAAAGACCCCACTGCTAAATGCCCTTGCATCAGGCTCACAGCTCATCATATGCATTGTACGGGGCACGGCATTTAGCAAGTTGTATCAATTATTCCCCAAATGCAGAAAATTGGATCCTTATGTCCATGTGGTTAACATATAAAGATGAATTAAATTATCCTCAAATTTAGCAATAGAAAAATTTTGAGGATTAATATATTAGAAGTATCCAGAACAAAGACCATGAAAAAAGAAACTAGAAATAACACTAAAAATAAAATTGGAAATGTCTCAAATATTTAGAGTTAAAAAAATCCTAAATAATTTTTTGGTAAAGGAGACTTCTAAAAATAAATAAAAGTTATTTTAATAAGAATATGACTTGTAAAATCTATGAGATTGTAAAATCTATGAGATGGCAAAATCAGTTTTCCAAGTGAATTAATAGCAGTAGAAGCATGTATTAGAAAGTCACGATACTCTTAAGATTATAATTTAAACACTCATTCAAAAGTACTACAGAAAAATAATTCTAAGACAAGAAGAATGAAATGAGATAACTTTCAATTCAACTGAAACCATGAAAACCATAGAGGGTGTCCATGCAAGCCAAAGGCTATTGTTCAAGAAAAGCAGCCAAACTGGTTCACTTCTGCAGTGAACTGTGGACAAAGAAGAAAAAGGAGGAGGAGGAAGAGGAAAAGAAAATATTAGCCAGTATCAAGAACAAGGGTGGGATTACTGCTCTTCATTTCATATTAAAGGGACAAAAAAGGAATACTAAGAACAAACCTAATCTCAAAAGTTATACTTCTGAGACAAAAATGGGCCGTTCTATGAAGAGAGAGAAAGGACATTTTCTCACAAAGGAAGCAATACACTTACTGCCTGACAGGAAATGAGATTCTGAGTTTCGCTGGTGTATCTTAGTAACAGCCAAGAATGAAGAGGTGTTCACTGTTCATACTACCTTCCAGAAAGTGAAGCAGAGAGACACTTCACAATTCTTTAAGGTCAGCATATTTCAATAAAACACCAGGAAAAGATAGTACAAGAAAGCTTAAATCAGTATTTATCATAGACATAAGAACAAGAATCCTGAACAACAGCTTGGTGTATTCTGTTAAAACAAACAAAAAAACATGCAATAGGACTTGGGGAGGATATAAGGTCAATTTTTAATCCAGTTGTTTTACTTTAGATTATCAATAAATTTTTTGAAAATTAAACAACCACAGTGTTTTAAGTGTTTCAATTAAAAATTTAAACCAAACAAGAAATCCTTGGTAGATACATATCAAGAAAGCTACTTCAAGGCACTGATATTCAATTGTGGTAGCTTGTGGGAAGCTGTCTAAAAAAGATGTGAATTTATTGTGAAGTATGAATGGAGCAGAGGGCAGAATGTTCTTCCCACAAGGTGGCCTTCCAGAAAGAAATCACATAACGATGAAAAGTGACATGAGGAGAACGCCTTGGCATGTCTGCCTTATCTGGGTGGAAAGGCAAAGTCTTGGGATGAAAATTCTTGCCTCTCTCCCTATGAGCAAAGATGATAAGACGTAACACCAGGTGTAGTTCCTCCTGTACCTGTATTTGCTTAAGATATCTGTAAACATCACCTCAGGTTTTACTTGCTTTAATAATAAAAATGAGAAGTACTTTGTTTTGCCCTACTCTTGAGCTCAAAAGCCTGATGTCCCCAGGGACCCTATGCAGGCCTTTGGAATCTTTTGATCCTCAGAGACTTAGCCTCACTGACCACAGGCAGGTGAACACTAGCTAGTGAAACAAGTCAAAAGCCATAGGGCTGAGCATCAGGGAGAACCATCTGCATACTAAGACAGGACCTTAAGCTTCTAGCCTTAGACAGAATTACTGCTTCATGGGAATTCTGAACTGTTTTCCTAAGCCTTTCAGCTCACTGATTCAGGCACACTCAGGATCGCTAGTAAAATCATCCTTTTTAAAGCAAATGTTGATGGCTATTTATATCTATACAATATCTTCAAAACACCCTTATTAGGTTTATATGAAACTAGAAAACGTTAACTAACCAAGTTGAGGTACTAAAAACATTATTAAATTCACAATTTTGTATGATTTAAATGCATCTTCTTAATTTATATTTATTTATCTTCAAATAAAGACAACAACAAAGACATATTTCTGCCTAATAGAATATGCACCCATTCTACATGCAGCAAGAATATACGAAGTTGTTAGGCAACATTTCTCCTCACCGTTTATCCTATTATTTACTGTGATGAAAAGTTAACTTTTATAAGACATATTATGTTAAATGATAAGGGGATAAGAGATGGAAATGAGCAAAATTAGCTGGTTGGTACATATGCTAACATAGACACTACATCATGCTCTACTCCTTCCAAATCCTCCCCTATCCCACCTCTCCCCCTCAAAAATCGTGTACTCTTTTTATTTTATTATTATTCAATGATTGTGTGTGTGTGTGTGTGTGTGTGTGTGTGTGTGTGTGTAAAACCTGCTGAGCCATTTGGAGTTACACACACACACACACACACACACACACACACACACACACACACACATGTTTTGGTATAATCAATTAGGTTGCTCATCCCTAGAGAAGAATTACTCTTCCTCTCTCAGCAGTCATTATTTACCTGTAGTTCCTCATCTAGGTTTGGAGCCCTGTGAGATTTCCCCCACTCACATTGGTTGACACATGCTTTCTTAACTATATTGTTTAAAGCAAGTGAATTTGCCATTGTTTATCCAGATCAACCACTCTAGCCAACGGAGGAAGGGTTTTGTTTATTTGTTTGTTACTGTTGTTGTTTTGCTTGGTGATTTAGAGTCATGAGGAACACAAAGTGGGTGGGCAGATGGCAATTTCATTTCTGCAAATGGGAACCATCATTTCCACTAGAGGAAATGTATCTCCATTGTGAACAAAGACCTCTGGACAAGCAGAGACTAAAGCTTGGAATGGATGGAAAACAAATATTTCGCTTGTAGATTATTGTGGGGATAGTGAACAGTCATTTAATCTCATACTCTTTGATTTCTAAACTTGTGAATTCTAGCTCAGGAAGAATCAGCACCACTCATTTAGAGCATAAGTGTCATTCTTGGAAACTGTTTCATTAGCCCCTACAGACAATGTCATTTCAATGGGGTATAACTAAGAATTTAAATGACCATTCATGTACAGACAAAAGGCAGGACAATGAGAGCCCTGTATAGTTCAGTAATTTGTTAAATAGCAAAACATCATTTAACTATTGAGTTCCATGACTGAGCTTGTGGGAATATTTCCAACAGATTAAAAAATACCTCATGCTCATGCAAAACCAGGGACTTAAATATGTATACCTAATTTATTCACAATGTTCCCAAACTAGAAGCAATCAGTGTCCCTTAATAAGTGAATAGATAAACTGTGGTGCATTTACATAATGGAATGTCACTTACTGGCTAAATGATTAGGTCACACAGACATGGACCAATCTTAATTCCGTGTTTCCTAGTGAAACAGTCTATCTTAAAGACTTCATAGAGTAGAATTTCATTTCTATGAACAATGTGTAAGTGACACAATATAGATAAACAGATCAGACATTTGTAGAGGGAGGAGTAATAACTGAGTATGTTATTTGGAGAATTTTTAAGGAAGAGAGACCTACCTCGTATAATATTGTAGAGTAGACACCAGGCACAAAGCTTTTATCAAAACTAATTTTTTTAATGGCAGAAAGGATAAAACTTAATACATGCAAATTAAAAAATCATTTAGGAAGTCAGGGTGCTAGCATGGGATGTAGAATGTGGCAAGACGGTATAAAATCTCACAGAAGATAGTGGAAGAAAGATGCTGAAGAAAGTAGCTTTGAGAATGAATGAAATCTAAAACTGAAGCAAAATAATCTGTGCACAAGTACTCTTGACGATAATAGTATTTCCTTCTCAGGTCCAGGTTATCAACTCTGAAACCACTATTCACAGAGTGAGCAGACAGTGGATGGCGGGGATCTGATTTTTATTGTTGGGATGGAGGTTAAACAGAGGTAGACCTCTCTCTCTCTCTCTCTCTCTCTCTCTCTCTCTCTCTCTCTCTCTCTGTATTCATGAGTTAAAACAGGCACAAATCACATATTTACAATGTAGTCTGAGCTATCCTAAAAGAAATGTCATCCCAAAGAGAAACAAATGCTAGGAAACATGACTTGTTTGTTTGTTTGTTTTTGCAATTAAAATTTCTTATTGAAAAATATATTCTTCTCTCATACAATACATCCCATCCCCTACCCTCAGATCCACTCCTTCCTTTCACTTCAGGAAGCAGCAGACCTCCAAGAGACAACAGCCAAACAAGATACAACAAGATACAAGAAGACAAGGCAAAAACCCTCATATGGGGGCTGGACAAGGCAACCCAGTAAGAGGGAAAGAGTCCCAAGAGCAGGCAAAAGAGTCATAGACACACCTGCTCCCACTGTTAAAGAGTCCCACAAAATCACCAAGATAACAGCCATAACATACACAGAAAACCTGGTGCAAACCCATACTGGCCCAGTGACTGCTGCTTCGGTCTCTGGGAGCCCACATGAGCCCTGCTTAGTTTATTCAGTGGGCCATGTTTCCTGGTGTCCTCAACCCCTCTGACTCCTACAATCCCCGATTTCCTCAGGTTTCCTGGGGCTCAGAGGGGAGGGACCTGATGGTAATCTCCAATTTGGGCTCTCTCACTCTCTGCCTAATGTCTGACTGTGGGTCTCTGTATCTGCTGCCAGAGGAAGCCTCTCAGATGATGACTGGACAAGACACCAAACTAAGGGTATAGCAGAATATCATTAGGAATCATTTCATTGATTTTTGTTGTTGTTGTATTGTTTTGCCAGTTGTGTTTGGCTCTACCCTCGGTCTCTGGGCTATCCAGTCCACAGTAGTTCCAGGCCATTTAGGCAGTGCTGGGCATGAGCTCCCTCTTTATTTAACAGATTTAAGAACAACCAATCATTTTCATTTAGAATTTCAAAGAGAGCAAGGAAGGATATGTAGGAGGGTGGAAAGGCAAGGGAAAATGATGTAAGTACATTATAATCTCAAAACATAAAATAAATAATAAAAATGTGCTATTATATTGATAGACACTGCCTAGGCTCCGTGCTCACATTTAATGCAAATGATTGGTTGTTCTAGACTTTTAGTTGGTGCTGCATTCTTACTTTCTTAGAATCTAAATAATGAGAAATATGTCTTAGTAAGTAAATTGGGACTGCTGTAATTTCTGTTGGCTGAAACTACCTCCTCTACTTGCAATTTTGTGTAATGAGCCAAAAGTTTAAATGCAGCTATATGATCTCTCACGGATATGTTACTGTCTGATTTTTACGTTCTCTGTTTGCAAAATGATGATTGCAATTGTTATTACTGCTTTAAATGAAATAGTATAATGTACACTATTCCTATCATTTTTAAATAATGTTTGCTCCAATTTGAGACAGTTGATTTGATATTTGGGTACACTTTAGCCAATCCTGAGCAAATACTTCTTGAGGTTTACATATTCCTTTATGATAGTCCTTCACCCATGGAAATGACTGGTGGGAGAAGAGAATAAGCTACTCTGAAAGATTATAATGTATTATTAAAGCCAGAACTATACAAAGAGTAGATGGGCTTATCCAATTGGAACTGGGGAGAGGAGATTCTTAAGGACAGTTTAAGAGCTGTTACTGTTAAGAGCTGTTACTACCAACAAGTGAACACATGTGCACTCATGCACTCGAGTGTGTGTGCGCATACACACACACACAATGAGTGTGTCTTGAATTTCTAGATGGCCTCATATGTTTCCAGACATAAAAAACCATTAATTATAGACATCTAACAAGCATAGGGTTTTGTTATTGTATATAAGTAACAGCTTTAATTTTTAATGATGCCATTAGGCAGCTCCACTTCAATTCCAGTGCAAGTATGCCATTACCGATGGGAAAGCAAAGCAGCCAAACTACATTTATTTTTATTTTCTCTCATTCATTGCTTGCTTGGCACTAGCAATATTTGAAGTATAGCTTTGGGTGATACAGGAATGAGTAACACTGAAAGTATCATGATTTTGGTCTCTCTGAATCTAATAACGGTTGCTCTGTGGCCAAAAGATGATAGATAGGTAGATGTAATTTAACATTACCAAAAGCAGTTGCAGCTAAAAACAGTTTCCCCCCTTTGAAGCTATTTTTGCTTAATACATACAAATAGAAAAAAATACAATCATGTCATAATTCCGAACAGTCATTATTAATAATTTAGTGTTTTCTATACATAGTTCTAGCCATGCAATCCAAATACTCTTGGCTTTTAATTTAATGCATGGGAAAACAGTTTTACTTTCTTTAAACTTTCCATTGAAGTATAATATACAGAAAGAGAAGTGAATACAAGTATGATTAATGAATTTTTACAGATTGAACACAACCATGATCTGCAACCATATTAAATATAAGAAAATATTAATAGAATCCCCACCCTGCCTCATTTCCACTGCACACTCCTCTTTACTTCCCCACAGGAAACATGCTGTGACTTCTAATGGCCTAGTCTGGCTTTGCTGGGTTCTACAATTTACATTTATGAATAACACACTGTGTTTTGTGTTTGTTTCTATTCAGCATTAGGCTTGTGATGTTTATATTTTTATAAACGACAGTAGATTATTCTCATTTCCACATTCACCTAAGTGAGTTTAAAATAATTATTTTTTATATGATTTATTGTTAATAGGGCTGTGGAAAATTGGTGGGTTTACTTCAAATGATGTTTCAGAAAGATTACATTTCCTTTACTGAATACATTCACTCATTTCTAATTAGCTACACATCTAGAGGTGTCTTAGATGATGCCCATATTAGCATTGGTAGATTAAGATAAACGTCTAGCCAGGCGTTGGTGGCGCACGCCTTTAATCCCAGCACTCGGGAGGCAGAGGCAGGCGGATCTCTGTGAGTTCGAAGCCAGCCTGGGCTACCAAGTGAGCTCCAGGAAAGGCGCAAAGCTACACAGTGAAACCCTGTCTCGAAAAACAAAACAAAACAAAACAAAACAAAAAAAAAAAGATAAACGTCTAACGTGCTACACTTCTGTAGAACACCCCCAGGAGGGTATGACTGTCAG
Organism: Peromyscus melanophrys; assembly: GCA_902168415.1. Classification (NCBI taxonomy): domain Eukaryota; kingdom Metazoa; phylum Chordata; class Mammalia; order Rodentia; family Cricetidae; genus Peromyscus; species Peromyscus melanophrys. The sequence continues at coordinate 15,216 of CABHPR010129615.1, read as the reverse complement.
ATTTTACAGCCTGTCAACACTTGGAATTTTCAATTTTGCTTCATTTTCTTGTTTCCTTTTAGGCAGCCTGGTTGGCATGTGTTGGTAGACAGTATGGTTTGGATTTGTCCTTCTTTGGTGACTAGCAGGGTAAAGCATCCTTCTTTTTTATAACTAATCTTGGCTATTTGGACATTCTCTTCTGGGAAGGGACTACTAAGACTGTTTACACTTTTTCATTCTTTAGCTATCTTTCCTTTTCTTACTCATTTCTACATTTTTATTAATATAGATTACATACTTGTGTGCCTAAAAATTTTGGAAATCAGGTCTTTATTCAGTGGACATCTTACTCTATTTCATGAACTTCCTTTGTACTCTTGCCATGTTGTTAGAAGAACATACATGTTAGCTTCAGTATAACCCATTTTTATCAATGTTTAAAAGAGTGAACTTTGTGCCCCCCTTTTTTTCTACTTCAAGATCACAGATATTCTACTCAGAATTGATATAAGTACTTTGGATGTTTTCTCTTTATATCAAGAATTATAATACCTCTACAACTGATTTTTTTGCATAATCTGTTGAATTTTTCAGTGTGGCCCAGGACTTAGAAAACTTCATGTAAAAATCTGGCTGAATACCTGGCATTTCTCCAATCTGCAACTTTTCATTCTGATCCTACATATCACTAAAATTTCACTCATTTCCTTCACTATATATGCTATGCACAATTTTTAGCATGTATTCAGATGTACCAGCAATCCTTAGTCCATTTCAGAACAGTCCTGTTCCACTGACAGAATGTTGATGTGTCCAGGCTGTGCTTCGCCCACATCCTTGAAGCTAGATCTTGTGCTCGGTCAGTGTCGATACCTATGGTTATAACAACCTCCACATTTATATTTATTCACTTATGTGTTGTTGTTGTTTTCTTATTGTACTGCCAGGGATCAGACTTAGAGCTGCACGCATTTATAAACAAATGCCCTACCACTGAACTAAATATCTAGCCACTAGGTTTGGAATTTGTAAACTTTTTGGTCTTTTATGACATGGTAGCTCTACTTGAAAGTGAAAAATCCACATTTGTTTTTAGTCAACAGCATTGTACCTATTATTTCTGCAATCCTTCATCAACCAAATGTGGAACTATATTGAGCCATGCTAGCCCTTATACAACATACATTTGTTACCATGATCTAGTGATCTGCGGCTTTTCTCATCTGACATTGCACCTCAGAGGCTGTGACAATGCCTAGCTGTTAATAGGATGTTCTGGTTTCATGATCAGTGGATGTCTTCTGTTCACTTCTTTATTGCTTGGATCTAGCAATATGTGAGACTAAGGTTATATGTAATGTGCAGATTGTTTCCAGCTTTCCCCCCCTTCAAACCTTTCCCTTACTTGCCTTGACATGCCATGGAGTCCTTAAGACTGCTTTGCTTCCAAGAGATAGTCTAGTTACAGGGGAATAAAAAGAAATGGAAAATGATGTTTGTGTACAAAATAGGCCTTCTCCATGCCTTTTCAGAGAGGACTAAATACAGCTCAAGAGAAAACCTTGGATCTGTCCACTTGCTAATGAAGAAAATGTTTTCTCTTTTCTAAGGGGTCATGTGTTTTTGGCCCTTCTCATTTGGGAATGTTACAGAACATTTCAATTCCATTTGATCTATTGAGTGGCCTGGAGAGCAACCATCTGTGTTGGCTTGGCTAACAACTACTTTTCTGAAGTACACTGCATGCTTTGACTACTTCCCTCAAAACACATTTGCAATCTGAGACACGCTCATCAGATTAAGCTTAAAATGTGCATTTCATGAGTGATAGAGTAGCATCTTCAGAGATCAGTAAGTTTCTACTTAAAGAAAGAAAGATGGGACATATTGCTAGAATTCAAGACCTATTTGGCCAGTGCATTCTATGTGCTAATTCATCCAAGGGAAAGTGTACGCATATAAAGTCTAGATTCTGCTGAGCACCATGGAAGGCTGGTCTAGCGGAAAGTATTCAAGGGCTAAATGCATTCTCTTGCTTCCGCTATGCTACTCTGGTGACTTTTGTGGAAAACAGTCACAAAAACAAAAGTCAACAAACGTTTCTCAATCTGAACTCTTTCTTTTCAACTTGAGCTTTTGTTCATTGGGAAGAAAATGTTTTGCTTTTCGGTTTTGCAGAATTACATATTTATCTCTCTAAGAAAGCAAATGCCAAGAGGCATAAGATGCAATCGTCTTTGTTCCAAGCATTCGAGAGAGCCAGAGGTTACAATAGCACCAATAACTCAATTCTCAATTCCTGGCAACTGGATTCTGATACCTCCTAGCAATTACAAACATTCCTCACTGAGAGATAAGAAAAACAGCAATAGAAAAATAAGTGTGGCATCAGAATGAGGTTTCATTCTGACCTTACCACTTGCCAGACACGCCTTCTTTCTATAATGACTTGTACTATAAAGAGGTGACATCGTGTCTGAATTTCAGTAAGTCATGTATATTAAGCTCCATTAAATTCAAGGTATGGATCTCAGGGCTTGAGAAATACTACAGAATAACAGAATATCAGAATATCAAACCACAGCTGCACTGTGCTCATACTCATACTCTAGCACAGTCTTTTTCTTTTTTAAATTATGCCTCTCAGTTACAAGTAAAAGAAATCTACTTTTACCTAACATGTAAAAATTGGGAAAACAGCTCATCATTACAAACAAGGAAACAGGATTGGGCCATGTGTGGCCATCATATCCCAGCTTACCTCGGAATAAGTAAGATTAACTAGCGCAGACTCAGCCTTTTAACGTGTGGTTGATGGGTAGCATTCTTTTTTCCAAACTTTCTACAAAGATGACAGATGGTCTTCTCAGACACTACAAAGTCGGCACTAGGACTCTGAAAGCAAAGTATCCGAGTCTTCCATGTTTATTCCTCACATAGAACTAGTTTCATGTGTCCGTGAGACCAGTAATCTCCTAGAGTTGAGATTTTCAGTATTCTATACCAAAATAACTTTATATGCATTTTCATGGGCTACTAGGAAAGCCGAGGTCATGTGTTTTCTTTTTATTTTTTTAAGCAAAGTCTTGCAAAAAAAAGTTTCAATTAAATATATTCACCATCTCAGACAGAGTTGTATTATCATTTTCCCAGCATATCACACTCATTAAATCAACACGTAGCTGGCAATGCGTATCCCCATGGGTGAGTGGATGCAGGTACAATACATTTTCATACTCTATAATACCCTGTTGTTATTCCTTCTTTCTTTCACTTTTACTTCCTAAGGCCCTGATGTACCCTTGATCTCAAAACCACAGCTGCAGGTAGCACAAAGCCTCTATCCCTAACGCTTTATAACAAAAAGTGAATAGGGAGTGTTTTCTCATTATTTCTGGCTGTAATGAAAAACCCATGAACAGAACCTCTGAACAACACTGGATTCTGGGCCAATACCTTGATCAGTTACAGTGCTGGGGAGGAACTAGGTTTGGTATCGTCACCTGTATTTCCTTAGGAGTCATTCAACAAATACTAGACTCCTGTGATGGGAAAGAGTCCGAGCTTGGACTTGAAGATGCACATATAAATAAGGGTTGCTGACCCTAAGTAACCCACTGTCTCATTGAAAAATAAATAGAGCTATTTACTGAAAATTAACAATGTATTTATTATGCATTCTCACTAACCTTCAAAACATTATGTGAGAGATTTATTATCACCTTTCAAGAGAGGAATAAATTAAAGATTTCAGTGGCCCTCCATTAGCAGCTGCTTTCCGAGCATCTATTACATGCTAGGAGAGCTCCCAGTTAGAGAGAGCAAAGGTCAACAGAAATGAAATAACTTGCCCTAGTTATTGTATGGAGTTATTTCCCAGGACACTTCATGACAACAAGGTTTGGCATCTTTTAGAATTTAGATGATGAGGAATGTCCATCTTGAAAAAAAAGAACCTCCATCCAGAGCTAATAAATACAGCTTATGTAGAAATATTAGAGCAAATGTCAGAGCCTTGGTCTGAGCCTTGATTTGTTTTGTTCCACTGAGCCTTGCTACACCATGGGTCCCTCTGTCAGAGCTGACCCTATGGAAGAGCCCCATAAAGGCCATTCATACTACATACATGATTGAGCATTTTCTGCTTAATGCATCTATTTGGACCATACCTTTCAGTCAGTGAAAGGAACCACAAAAAGCACCTATTTTAACTACTGAACCGTGTTTTTTAAAAATACATATCAGTTAATAGTAGTAGCTATTATTACAATATATTATCATTCCCATCACCACAGTATGTCTTAGATTCTTGAGTGTACATTCTCATATACGCAGGTGCATTTATGCACATTGGGGAAAGGTTGTTATACACATGCGTGCAGTTCCATGTAGAAGCCAGAGACTAACTCTGGGTGTCATTCTTTAGGCACCATCCACCGTTGCTGTTTAGGATAGAGTCTCTTACCAGCCTGGAAGCCACCAAGCTGGCTAGGCTGGCTGACCATCAAGTTCTGGGCATCTGCTTGTTTCTAGTTCCCACTGCTGGGATAATAAGTCTTAAGAGTTGTGCATGGATTTTTTCACATGGTTTCTAGGGAGCAGATTTGGGTCTTTGTGATTAACTCTCTCACCAACCCCTCCAGGTCATTTTGAGGATCAGACAAGAATTCAGTTCTTTAAGGTTGCACTTCCAAAAATATGACAGCTCCCCAGTGCTCATTCAAATCTTGTGATCTGAGTGTTCAAAGGCTCGACAACAGTTATGGGTCTAAAAGATGCAGTATTGAAACTTACTTTTATTTTTATAATGAAAAAATAGATGAAAAGCTTAATTAAAAGATCTCAAAGAAGAATTTGGTCTCTGGCTTTACCATCATACACAACCCCATAACAAAGATAAAGAAGTGATATAACTACAAACTTCAAAGAAAAATCCCTTAAGACTTAGTCTTAACAAAAAGGCACTTTTACAGACAGTATGGATATTAAAAAGTCCACAAGTATTGCATATATCTGTCCAATTGTCTGGTAGCAACAACAAGAGCTTAGGCTGTCTGAATCACTTTCTGGAACAAAGGTGAATATAAATAAAAGAATCATGTATGGCACAAGGGTTAAGTAGAACCCCTGGTGGGTTTAATGGAAGCATTATTGCACCCTTTTCTTCTCCTTCCATTTAAAAATAGAGCCGAACCACACGTACATGTTAATATGCTTCCCTATGTGATTATATCCGCATGGAGTTTTTCCATACCTTCTGAAAACAAACTCCTGGAACTGCTGTTTCCATGACAACTGCATCTTGAGAAGGCAAAGCTCGCAGTTTGATAAAGCTAAAGGCTCTATTAACGTCAGGTTTCAATGATATTGAAAACCTTGGTGTCAGAAAGTGTCAATGCAGCACTCAAGACTCAGGTTAGTCCCACAGTGTTTATTTCTTATTTTAATAGGATTTCAAACCCAGTTAAATAAATTATTGAAATACTAATTTTTTCTGTAAGCCAATATTATGTATTGGCACTAAAATTATATAAACTAAGATTCTCAACTAATATCAACCTATAAGGAATATTCAAATTGGTATCAAGATTCTTTGTGAAATGATACAATCATTATTCATTGTTATCAAAATGATATGTGAACTAATGTCCACTTCTCCTCTTTGCTTGACATGGAAAGAAAATTAATGTTCTCTAAAGGAGAGATTCTCTTTGGTCAAGAAATGCAATTGTAATAGAACATGATATATTGGGGAGTTGTTTTGTTTATTTGTTTGCTTTTAGGATTGTTGGGTCAGTGTACTGCTCATGGAGTGGTTTAAGAAACAGAAATGTAAGCTGGGCGGTGGTGTCGCATGCTTTTAATCCCAGCACTCAGGAGGCAGAGCCAGGGGGATCTCTGTGAGTTCGAGGCCAGCCTGGGCTACCAGGTGAGTTCCAGGAAAAGGTGCAAAGCTACACAGAGAAACCCTGTCTCGAAACCGCCCCCCCCCCCCCAAAAAAAAAAGAAACAGAAATGTAATACTCTAGATCCTGGAGGCTGAAAGTCCATGTTGTCCAGGGATTGACAGGGCTGTCCTGAAGGTTATAAGAAATAATCCAGTCTGTGATCCTTTCATAACCTCTACTGGCTTGTTGACCATTTTTGGCCTTCCATGACTTATAGACACATCACTCCAGTGTCTTATGGCTATATATGTATATGAGTATGTCTTCTGAAAGATATAAGGATAGAAGTTATATATTAAATCAGGGGCTTCCACTATTCTAGTAAGACCTACTCATAATAAGTTATATCTGTAATAGACCTACAGACCTTAGAGGTAGTCTAAGCCAGATGTCAATATCTAAATTCAACATATAGCATAAAGAATATGTTTCATCTCTAAATATACCACATTTGTTATTAATTTTAATACTTATAATTTTAGTGTTATTACCAGAAATGTAAAGGGTATAAACCAATCCTATTTAAACCTATTTAAAATTGACCACTTAAAATATGAACCGTTCCTATTCCATGTTTTGTTTTTCTTAAAAAAAAAAAAAAGAAGAAGAAGAAGAAGCCGGGCGGTGGTGGTGGTGCACGCCTTTAATCCCAGTACTTGGGAGGCAGAGGTAGGTGGATCTTTGTGAGTTTGAGGCCAGCCTGGTCTACAGAGCGAGATCCAGGAAAGGCGCAAAGCTACACAGAGAAACCCTGTCTCGAAAAACCAAACCAAAACAAACAAACAAACAAACAAACAACCAGCAAAGTTGCAGATTTAATGACTTCAGAGTGATCATGTAATTTGCACACACAACCACTAATGTAACTATGAATCACTTTGGTCTGCCACATGAATGGTAATTTTTCATAATAAACTGTGCAACAACTCTAAGATCAAGGCACCAGATGACTTAATGGGAAAAATTACTTGATATGCAGGCTGAACAACTCAAATCCAATCCTCAGAAACCACTTAAAAAATATGTTATCACATATGTGTAATCCCAAGATGGAAGGCAGGGACAAGAGAATTTGCAGGAAGCTTGGAAGCCCCTGGCCCAGGCAGCCTGAAGTACCTGGCAGAACAGCACAAGCAGCACAGATGAGAGACCTTGCCTGAGTGTGAAGGTGAGAACTGACTCCTAAACACTGTCCTCTGATCTACACACATGCACACACACACATAAACACTGAGTGAACAAATAGATTTTTTTTAGATGTATCTAATATTGAACTGTAAATTGGTGCTTAAACCAAGACCTTCAAGTAGGAGGCCATACTCAGTGCCTAATCTTGGTTGTTACCTTGACACCCCTGCGAAGAGTGACCTTAGTTGATGAATGGATGCCAACAGATTAGCCTACAGGTGTATTACAGAGCATTTTCTTGATTGCTAATTGATGCAGGAAGGCTCAGCCCTCTCTGGGTGGTGCCATTCCTGGGCAGGTAGGCTGGGCTGTATAAGAAAGGTGCTGAATCTGGAAGAATCTGAAAGCAAGCCAGTAAGCAGTGTTCCACTGTGGTTTCTACTTCAAGCCACTGGCTTGAGGTTCTCTGTTGACTTCTCTCACTGATGAACTGTAACCTGTAAGATGAAGTAAACTCCTTTTCTCTCCAAGTTGCTTTTGGTGGTGGTGTTTATCACAGAAACAGAAAAGTTAAGTAGAGCAGATATTGGCACCAGGTGTGAAGTATTGCTGTGATGAACCTGACCATGTGATTTTGCTGGAAGATTGTGTAAATGTTTGGAACTTTGGGATAGAAAAGTCTTTAATACCCAGAGTTTGTTGCAGGAGCTTGGAAGACAAGAATGCTGAGAGTAATTCAGATGATAGAGGCCTGACTTGTGAAATTTCCGAGAGTTGCTCATAGACTATATAGGCATCATTCATGTAACATATTTGAATCGATAATATATAAGAATAAAACCTTTGCTTTCTGTGTCATTCGATGCTGGTCAACTGGGGCTAAAAATCAGCTGTAATTATTAAACAATTAGCATGGTTGAGGTGACTCTTCTGGAAAGTATTTTCTCAGACTTAGTACATAGAAGCTGTCTTTAAGGGGGGCAAGGCTTTATATCAAGCTGGCAGCATAAGCTGGCAGATAATGTGCAAGGGTCTCCAACACAGTACTGGTTTTAAAGATGTGAAGGGGTCATAGAGGACATCTGACACGTGGCACCTTGCATCAGGGTTAGAAGAGAGGGTGAGAATGGTGAAGGGGCAGCATCAGTTGCAGGGTCCAGCAAACTGATGGTGCCAGAATTGTGGGAAAACCAGCATCCACAGATTTAAAGTGGAGCTTGCCTGATGCTGTGAGACCAACTATGCATACTATGGGCGGCAGACCCAGAGAAGTGGAACCACTCAAGTCCTACAAAGACTTGGCTGTTTTAAAAGAGTTGGACTTTTAAATCATAGGAAAATTTAAAGATTGTGGGACTTTTAAAGTTGCACTGTGCCTTATATTGTAATATTCTTGTGAGATCATGGGGACAAGGAAAGTTTGTGGTTTGCCAAGCGATGAACTCATGATGGCTAATCAACTTGACATACCTGGAAAGAGAGAAGATCAGTGGAAGTATTGACTTCATCAGGTTGGCATGTTTGTGAGGTGTCCAACTGTGGGGCAGCTATGGGCTGAAGATAGATGCCCCAACGTTGCAGAGGAACTTTGGATGACTGTCCAGGCAGGCAGCTGTCTCTGCCATTCCAGATTTTTGGACGTTGCTTACAATGCTATTACTGTTTATTTAGGTAGTATTATATCCTTCCAGGGTCTTTGATGTAGCTGAAGACTATATAGTTATAATTATAATTTCCTTGGTTATGATAAAAGATAAATTAGATATGAAACCTTAGACTCACAAATATAGGATAGATATTTTTCTTTAATTTTACAAAATGTAAATAGACTAGATACTGTAACTGTAATTCTTACTTGATAACTGTTTTGCTATATGTAATTTTAATAGGTTAAAGTTAAAACCTTCCTTTTGTTTAGACAGAAAAGGGGAAGTGATGGGGGAATGTCTTTCTGTATGCTGCAAATATGTGTTGCTCTGATTGGTTGATAGACAAAGCCATTTGGCCTATGGCAAGGCAGCTTAGAGGTAGGCAAGAAATTCAAAGAGAGAGACAGGAAGAAGGTGGGGAGAGACACCAGCGAGCCACCCAAGGAGCAACATGTAATGGGGCACAGGTAAAGCCACAGAACATGTGGCGATACATAGATTAATAGTTATGGGCTAATTTAAGATATAAGAGCTAGCTAGCAAAAGGCTTGAGCCATGGCTGTGCAGTTACAATTAATATAAGCCTCTGTGTGTTTATGTGGGGGACACGAGTGGGAGAGATTTGCCCCGACGACCGGCAGGCTGAGACACAGGAAATCTTCCAACTACAGTAAGGTATTTTCCTGATTGCTAATTGTTGTAGGAGGACCCAGCTCCCTGTGGGTGGTACCATCCATAGGTAGGTGGGCCTGGGCTATATAAAAAAGGTAGCTGAATTTGAGTCTGAGAGCAAGCTAGTAAGCAGCATTTCTGCATGGTGTCTGCTTCAGTTCCTGCCTGTAGTTTGCTCCCTTAAACTCCTGCCCAAACTTCCCTCAATGATGGACTGTGACCTGGAAGTTTAATATTACCCTTCCTCCTCAAGTTGCTTTCAGTCAGTGTTTTATCACATAGAAAGCATTTCCTGGAAGCACAAGGAGTGTCTATCATCAGTAAAATTGGTTTCTGGGAAAATCTGTGGCATCAGACCACGCAAATAGCTTCGCCAAAGACGCAAAACGGAATTGTAAGATGGTGTGAGTTCTAATGCTTGGAAAAACTTAACATAGTCCTTAAACAAAGAAATTTGAGCATAAATGTTAGTTGATAAATTTTTATTAGTATTATCTTATATCAAGAAAATAGTGTGGCCAGGTGGTGGTGGCGCACACCTTTAATTCCAGCACTCGGGAGGCAGAGGCAGGGGGATCTCTGTGAGTTTGAGGCCAATCTGGTCTACAGAGCAAGATCCAGGACAGGCACCAAAACTACACAGAGAAACCCTGTCTCAAAAAACCAAAAAAAAAAAGAAAAAAGAAAAAAGGAAAAAAGAAAAGAAAGAAAATAGTATGAACTTTAGAAATAAAAACAGATCAACTTAAAGATGTTACAAGAATAACTCCAGAAAAAGTAAAAAAATAAAATAAAAAAGACCAAACCTAGCCAGAATGAAGAGCTGTTTTCAAAGCTAACTCTCTAGAAAAACTGGAGTACAGTAATTGTCTAGCCCCATCTCTGTTAGCACATTTCACTGTCTGCCATCAAATAGCTACAAACCCCAGCCATGCTTCAATAGACTCAGAATGTTACATTCAAAATGTATGCAAGTGGAAACTGTTTTTCTGAAAGCAATCAGCCACCAACTGAACAAGAATAATAGAAGGCCATATTTCAATGGCATTCCAATGCTTCAGAAACAGCACTTTTTTATGAAATCAAATATAAAAACCTGCAATAATGAAGACTTCAGTAATTATTTTTCCTTAGACTTGTGGTGCACAGAGATATATACAATTTTGCAAATGCAATTGTATAGCTGTATCCAGTGGCAGAAATCTGTTCTTCTATGCTGCCTGGTGTTGACATTTGTACAATATACTCCTCAACCAGCCTGAGGCACTGCAGCCAGAAAATTTCTGGTAACTACATGTGAGGGCTTCTCTTGGAAGCACTGATTACTTTGCCTCCAGGCATATAATGAAACAAGTTATGAAATCAAGAAAAGATAATCAATAAGCTCAATGCATATTATTATAGGAAAGAAGTAGATGATGATGGCTTTCCAGAATCAGCAAGACTATGGGTGTCTGCTACTGCCTGGAAATCCAATCAGAAGGGAACTGACTGAAATACTTGTTGCCAAGACTTCACCCAGTGGCTCAATGAGGTCTCTCTCTTTGGAGACTCCTTGTAGTGTTTTCTTCAGCATTACCATTATGTTTTAAAGAACTTGAGAAGGGTGGATTGATTGGAGGAGTTGAAAATTAAGCCAGCCCCATGAGCCATATTACTCACATTCACCAGAGTAAGAGCTGAAGATGATTCTGGAATTACATTAAGACCAGCATGGACATGCAGAGTACACCAACATCTATGTGACCTTGAGTAACTGAGTAGATGGAGAAGATATGACAATGAGGCAGAAGACAAATTGGCAACAACTGCTCAGAACCACCTATTGCATTGAAAACAAGGAGTTTATTTGCTATAGAAGAGACACATTGTTCAAACTGTCTGGTCTTGGTCTTTTACATTCCACAAACCAGGTAATTTATGGACCAAAAAACAAAAGAATATAGCGTTATAGTATATGCCAAATGATCTTAGCTGGAATGATATTTATTCCCCCGCCTTCCTGTGCAAACGTTATTATTAGTGAAGCTCTAGACATTTATTGCATAATTAATGTTTCCACACACTGACTTTGCAATGTCTTCTGTTAGGAAAATTGGTCTAATTCATTCATGCACTTTTAAGTATGTGTTCTATACTGAATGTGCTTGAGCTGGGAAAATAGTGAACTGCCCTTAGTTTTTCCTAATATCCTGTTACGAATTAGGCACCCAGTTAGGATCTTAGGTATTCCAAAAGTCAATGGTTTTGTAAAGTCACTCTGAGTTGTTGTAGTGCCTTTCAAGGCTATGAGGTCAGGGGCTACCTGAACATTGGATAATTCCTGTGGCTGTGGATGACATTAGAGAATAAGAGAATCTCAGGGGTGTTAGGTCAAGAATGTGCGAACCACCCACTTCCATCGACATTGCCTTCCTGTATTCTCTCCCTTTCTGTTCGTTTTATTTAATTGGCTGAGTTTAAAGATAGAACCACATTTTTGCTCTTCCTGTCATCGCTCCTCACAGTTTTATAAATAGTGAGCAGTTAAGTGAGGCCACGTCTGTGGAAAGAACTAGACTTAGAAAGAATATCGCTTAAAAATATGCATTCAAAGTGATCTTCAGAATCATATTTCACACTTGCAACTTTTTTGTGTTTGTCATATATTTTACGTAGAGAGACAAGTTTATGCACATCCCAATGAAATAATTACTTTAATGTCAGAGACTTTCTAGGAAAAAAAGATGCATAATTGGTTTTGTGTATTATGGATAAATATTATCACAATAACAATTTTTACCAAGAATAGTGAATCATTTTAGAGATTCTCAATCCAGTATTTCTAAGACAGCCAAGTTCCAGGTGCTACACCCTGCAGATGGTAGACCGTAGTTCAGTTTCTTGTCTGCGACTCAGGTAGGTTGCCTGACTTACTCTATAACCTGACATTAATAGAGCCTCCTAGCTCAAACTGATCATGTTTCCCAAGTCGCTAGCCCGGGTGAGCTGCAGACACCAGAACTTGCTGGTGGCCAGTTGTGGACCACTTCATTTTGGCCAACTACCTCAGGAGACAAAAGAAATGTTACTGCTCCTCTGAGAAGCTGTGGGAGGAGCCAGAGGATGGAAACAGCCATGGCAGGCAATGACAGGAAGTCACACGTGAGAGGCACCCCTGCAGCCACCAGGGCCTGTCTCTGAGTCTTTGAGGTGTCTGTGCCCTTTTAGGGGTGTCCTGGCCAACTGCTGAGACTACTCTAAAATCTCCACACACAAGGCAATTCATGGTTTCTTTCTTGTTTTGAAACCATGTAAAAAGTTCAACTTGATTGGAAATTTATTTACAGGCTCACTAGAAATTGGATTACATTTATTAATCTTTTAAAAAGGAATATTACATAATTTAAACATAAGTTTAGACATACAAAATTTTTAAGAATTGTAAAAAAAAAATTGTTCACCTGCTCATGCAATATTTGGTTTGACAGTCAGTGACAATTAAGCACCTTAAAAATCATTACTAAAAATATGCATGAAGAATTATTTGGAAATGAAACTTGCTTTTATTAAAACAATTTTGAAACCATAAACATTTTATATTCAAATTTTCCATAATTTTGTCTTATAATTAAAGATATAAAGAGCTTGTGGTAACTATTTTGCTTATCTTCATTCTTTTCCATGTTACATTGTTGCCTCTGTACACATTATGTGTATCCATGCCAAGATCTGAGAAAGGTTTGCAAATGCTTCTGTTAAAGCTAAGTGTACAGGCATTCTACAGTGAGCCAGAGGTGACAGGCTCCATTCAGAACCTACAAAAGGCAGCTGTTTACACTGCATCTTTTCTGAAACTCGCTAATGGCTTGGGAGGAACCTGTGACCCACATTCTGTGTAACTGTGGTTCTCACCTCATGCCCTCCTTTCTGTGTTCCTCAGAGTTTGATGTGGTCTGGTCCTGGGGCTTTCCAAGTACTTCTTTCTGAACTATGATTTTGTTTCTCTATTTTGACCATCTAAGATTTTAAGGTAATATTTTATATTACTATCTATATATCTTCCATAGACAAGCAATAAAAATGCAGCTTTAAATTCTTTCTTTTCTAAATTACTAGAAAAATTCAAAGCTCATTGTCTTCATGAAATTCTCAAACAAAAAGACTAAGGTAACAACTTGCATGTACAAAATAACTTTATTTAAATAATAGCAATTGAAATCAGCCACAGTTGGCAACTGTTTGGACGCTTAATGTCACCAGAAAAGACGATCTGACTGGACCCCTCTGTGAGAACAATATTCAAATATACTTAGTTCCTAATTTATATATTAAACACATCTAGGGTCTTAGGTTTTAGTGCTTTGATCTTGTCCATCCTCTGAACTTACAAAATTTAGAGTATGATTATATGTTCTCTGATTTCTCTACTTTTAGATTTAATATTCTAAATTTATTTTGATAAACTATTTCCCTTACACTGTTATGGAAGAAACAAGCCTAAAACACCAATAGCACAAAACAAAACACTTTTTTTTGAACTTATTTTATTTTACAATATAATTCAACTTTACATATCAGCCATAGATCCCCCCGTTATCCCTCCTGCCACCCCGCCCCCCTCTCCCCGGCCCACCCCCCATTTCCATCTCCTCCAGGGCAAAGACTCCCCCGAGGATTGAGATCAACCTGGTGGACTCAGCCCAGGCAGGTCTAGTCCCCTCTTCCCAGGCTGAGCCAAGGGTCTCTACTAAGCCCCAGGTTTCAAACAGCCAATTCATGCACTGAGCACAGGACCCGGTCCAGCTGCCTGGATGCCTCCTAAACAGATCAAGCCAATCAACTGTCTCACCCATTCAGAGGGCCTGATCCAGTTGGGGGCCCCTCAGCCATTGGTTCACAGTTCATGTGTTTCCGTTCGTTTGGCCACTTGTCCCTGTATTCCATCCATCCCTGGTCCCAACAACTCTAGCTCACATAAACCCTCCTCCTTCTCGCCAATTGGACTCCTGGAGCTCCACCCAGGGCCTGACCATAGATATCTGCATCTAGTTCCCTCAGTCACTGGATGGGGTTTCTAGTATGACAATTAAGGTGTTTGGCCATCCTATCACCAGGGGAGGTCAGATCGGGCTATTTCTCGACTATTGCCAGCAGTCTATTGTGGGGGCATCTTTGTGGATTTCTGTGGGCCTCTCCAGCACTTTGCTCCTTCCTATTCTCATGTGGTCTTCATTTATCATGAACATTCCTTGTGTTTCCTCTCTGTACTTGATCCAGTTGGGATCTCCCACTCCCCC
>CABHPR010129614.1:1065-22785 GCA_902168415.1 Peromyscus melanophrys | reverse complement strand
CTAGCTCCAGCTGTGGTATCTGGTCACTTACACTAGCTCCAGCTGTGCTATCTGGTCACCTACACTAGCTCCAGCTGTGGTGTAGCAGCTACAGCTACAAATAATCTTTCTTGGGATGTTTCCTTCAGTGACTGGTGCTGGGTTCCAGAGTGCCTGGAGCATTTCTCCAGATGGGATGGCTTAGAAACAAACACCAGTAGGTTGAGAAACGGTTGTGATATACAAATTCAGATTCAGGCTGAGGCTAGCACACAGCTCTGTGGACCAAAAGATCTAGGAAGGTTATAGCTGTGGGGCTGGTACTCATACGGCCAGAAATATTCCCCACAAGCACAAATGAGAAGCACATTGACAGGATGGTGAAGAGAAAAATAACTTCTCTGGCATAATCTGCTTTGATCCATGTCTTCTAAAATGCACTAGTAAGCAGTTTAGCAGAGAGGGGAAATGACCGCTCAGAGGCCTCTTCAGACTCTGCGCTTCTCACTTGTGATTTTAGAGATGGACCTTAGGCTCTTAGTTGGCTTTGCTTCAGTGTTCACAGATGGTGTTCAAGGTGTGTCTGCAGGAGCCTGTACTCTAGAATGCTGATGGAGCGGGACACTGCCTCATTGCACTCAGACTGTTTAGTTACAAGCAGCCCCACCCTCAACAGCCATGGGTTGAAAGGATAAACCTGGAGTCGTACTAGATGCTGCACTGAGAGCATGCCTAACCCTTGGATTTCTTAATTTCTCTTCTCTGAAACTTCTGCTAGCACTAACCATATGGGATTTAATCTTCAACTTGACCCAGGTTTACCAAGTCTCGAGTGCGAGGCAGCCAAGGCGGCCGTGGAAACAGCTCTTTGTCTTGGTGCCTAGCCAAGGCCACCACAGCGAGTGCTGTTTCTGTTGTGGAGACTGTCTCCTCATTTCATCCCTGGGTGGAGACAGATGTCTGTCTGACTACTTTGTGGTTTGGCTGTGTGTGGGGGGAGGCTGTGGCTCATGAAGGTTGAAAACCACCGACATATTCACCTGTGCACGGTGCTGACTGCAGAGCACTTTATCTTAGACATCAGCAAGTAGCTCTTCCTCCCTCTGCCTGACTCCATTGGAGTCACTAGAAGCCTTCTTGTAAGGGGTACCTGGGAGTGCCTTCCTGAGTCCTCATTCACAGGGAGGAAGTTACCCAGTCACACAGGGAATGTGATCACCAGCCCCACCCACCGTGGTCCTGCACTCTGGCAGCCAGGTGTAGTGCAGAGCTTGGTGGGGAATGTGAATGATAGTCATATTTATCCTCTCTGTTTTTTTAAAAGATTTATTTATTTATTATGTATATGGTGTTCTCTAGTTGGAAGGTTTCTCTGGTCCTGCCTGGCCCTGCAGTCAGGACAAATCTTTCCCACTTGTGTCCCACAGCTGCTTAATATTATTTACAAACTATATGACCTATGGGTCATGATGGCTTCTTGCTAGCTAGCTCTTATAACTAAACTCAGCCCATTTCTATTTCTATTCTGTGGCTTTACCTGTGTGCCATTACATGCTGCTCCCTGGATGGCGGGATGGCATCTCCCCTCTGCCTTTCTTCTTCCTGTCCATCTGCTTGAATTTCCTGCCTGCCTCTAAGCTTCCTTGCCATAGGCCAATACAGCTTTATTTATTGACCAATCAGAGCAACACATATTCACAGCATACAGAAAGACATCCCACAGCAGTATTCTGTCTGCGTGTATGCCTGCAGGCCAGAAGAGGGCACCAGATCTCATTACAGATGGTTGTTAGCCACCATGTGGGTTGCTGGGAATTGAACTCAGGACCTCTGGAAGAGCAGCCATTGCTCTTAACCTGTGAGCCATCTCTCCAGCCCCTCTCTGTTTTGGTAGACCTGAAATTAGACCTTTTGTTGGATAATTTTTTTTAAGATTTTTATTTATTTATTATGTATACAGTATTCTGCTTGCATGTATCCCTTCATGCCAGAAGAGGGCACCAGATCTCATTACAGATGGTTGTGAGCCACCATGTGGTTGCTGGGAATTGAACTCAGGACCTCTGGAAGAGCAGCTAGTGCTCTTAACCTCTGAGCCATCTCTCCAGCCCTGGATAATTTTTTAAAGACATGAATCTTAGATCACATACTTAAACTTAATTTTCTGCCACACTTACTATCAGGGCAACCAAGAAAAGGCTGCTAAGCATGAGGCACTCTCCCCAGTAGCCAGCCTGTTTCTTTCATGGGAACCTGGCACAGCCAGTGTGGCCTATAGAGGCTTCAGAGCACGGTTTAAGCTCACATCCTGACTTGAACCAGATATTTCTCTTTGTGACAGGGCTGTGTTTAGCAGCATCTCCCTCAACATGGGAAGAGCAGTTCCCTCCCCAAGTTGTGACAACCAAAAGATGTGTCTAAATATAATCACCTCCCTGCCCCAAGTTCAGAACCACTGCCTAGAAGGGATCAGAGATGGGAGGCAGGGCATGTTCCTCCTATGGTGTCTTCTTTCTGTCCTAGGCAGTCTGGGCCTAATTGTCACCCCGACACTGGAGAGAGTGTGCATATCCCTGTCTGTCTCAGTAGACACTCAAGTCTCTCATCAGTGCTCTGGGATCTGCATTTCCACTGAGCTCCATGGTGTTACTGGCATTGCTGGTGCTTCGAGTAATGCGGAAAGCAGAGGCCAGGCTTTGCAGGCAGCAGGGCATCTTTATTGCACTTTTCTGTTGCTGTGATAAAACATCACAGCCAAGGCTACTTACACAAAGAGGGTGTATTTGAGGCTAACAGTCCCAGAGGATGAGAGACCACCACCACCACTGCAGGGAACAGGACATCAGGCAGGCATGGCAGCTGGAGCAACAGCAAGCTCTCACATCTCTAACCTCAAATGGGAAGCAGAGATCACACTGGGAAGGGCAAGTCTTTTGAAACCTCAAAGCCTGCCCCCAGTGACAGACTTCCTCCAGCAGTGCCACATCTCTTAAGCCTTCCCCCAAAGCACCGACTAGGGAGTAAATATTTAAATGCCAAAAACTATGGGGACATTTTGTCCTTCAAACCACCAGGCATCTTTGTAATCTTGGCTAGGAAGTTACTAGACCCAACCTAGTGGATGGAAGAAAAACTACCCTGCATTAGAAACAGGGTTCTGTTGGTTGTAGAAGACAAGGCTGCCTCTTTTATCTGGCTCTGGTCTCTGCTGCCCCTGGCTCCTCTGGCTCAGCCCACTGATGTCACACACTTTGAGAAGGGATGTGGCAAGTGAGAAAGAGGGCACAGGGCTTGCTCATGGGACACCAGGCATGGAGGCCCATGCACTGGAGTGACCTCTTGGACAAAACAAACTTACTCCTTCCCAACAATGGGGTACATGGTGGGAGAACCCCCTCCCCATGGATGATATTAGGCTCAGAATTTGGGGCAGGGCCCATGGGGTAGGCTAGGGTGAAGGCTTGGCTATAGATGGTCTCTGCTTCTCTTGAGTCTGTTTCCTCTGGCCTTCCCTGTGGGACAGCAGTGGTGCGGCAGGGGCAGCAGAGTCTGAGCCCCCAACATGAAGGCAGCATTTAGGGCAGAGATGAAGTCTGCTTCCCTTCAAGCAGGGGGAAATGGCACCTTGGGAAAAATGGAAATTAAAAGTGGTTCTGCCACTCTGAAATGATCTCACTACTGCCCTTTTACAAAAGCATGGAGGTCTGAGAAAGGTAGGTAAACTGGGCACTTGGAGTTCTGTTGCACACGGTGCCCCTTGGAGAACAGTACCATGACTTTGCTGACTGCCAGGGGTGTCTCAGTTTAGAGAGCTGACCTCAGGATGAATGCCACCTGAAAAGATGCCCAAGTTCCATGTGAAAATGTTGTATCCTCAGGCAAAAGAAGAAGAAAAAATAAACAAAGACCAGAGATGCTAGAATCGACAATATTGGGCTTCTGGCAGATTCCGTAGGGTGGAGTCATGCACAGTGAGGAAACCTGCAGTTCTGAACATCACGTCCAGATGGGGTCTTTAAAAGGATCCAGACAAAAACTGGGAGGAGAGAAGCTGACTGAATAGATGAAGTATCTTTATGCAAGAGGGTGTTAATGATAGGAAAAGGCATCAGGCGGGCAGGTAGTCACTGGCTGGGCCCTTGTAAATTGCTGCAGAACAGCCTGGCACACCTCTACCTCCACAAGGATGTGATTTTTGGAAATACAGAGTCAGCCTCCTTTTGGCGGCTGTGCTCTCTGCATGTTGATGCGACTCAAGCAGCGCAGTGCTATATTTAGTACTCACCAAAATACCTACCGCCCAGTCCGCACCCTCGCCTCCCCTGCAAATTAGCCACGTCTGCCGTATTTTTATTCTAGTCCAAGGAGAGACTACTCCATCCCAGAGGAGCTGCGTCCAGGAACCATCGTGGCGAACATCACTGCAGAGGATCCTGATGACGAGGGCTTTCCTGGCTGCCTCCTCTACAGCATCACGACCATCAGCAGCTACTTTGTGATAGACCAGTGTGAGTCATCTGCAGCACCCTATCCCGCATCTTCTACTGCAGCTGCTTGAGTGGTTTTGAAGGCTTTCTTCCTCTCTGGCACTTGGCCTGCCTTTCTGTCCAGGCTCAGCCTTAGTTGCCAGGGAAAGGATGTATTCAAGGCAACAGACACTAGAGGAGGTTGTGGAGCCTGTGCAGGGCTGAGTATGAACAGGGAGTCACTCGTCACCTTTATGGAGGAGGTGAATTTCTTTTTAACTGCCATTAAGGTTGAAACCCATATAAATAGAACTCACATAGCTCCATCTATGTGGAAACGAAGACTCAAGGACACAAGGAAAATTATATTTTATAGTTTTTTGGGTTTGGGGGGTTTTTTTTGTTTGTTTTTTGTTTTTGTTTTTTGTTTTTTGACAGGGTTTCTTCTCTGTTGCCCTGGCTCTCCTGGAACTGGTTCTGTGGACCAGGCTGGCCTTGAACTCAGAGAGCTGCTTGAGTGTTGGGATTGAAGGTGTGTGCCACCACTGCACAGTGATCTTCTCTTCCTTCCTTCCTTCCTTCCTTCCTTCCTTCCTTCCTTCCTTCTTTTCTTTTTTTTTCTTTTTGGCAAGCTTTTGGTATGTAGCTCTGGCTAGCCTACAACTTGCTATGTACCAACTCATGGCAATCTTCCTGTTTCAGCCTCTTGAGTACTGGAGTTATAGACATTAACCACCAGACTTGTCTGGAAAATTGCATTTTTATATCAAGTTTGATAAGAAAGTAAAGGGATAATTATGATTGGAGGACAAAGTGTCTAAAACTAGAGTAAACTGTGCAAGCCCTTATGTTCAGGTGTCTGTCCTTATAGATGGTGATGCCTACCATCTCTGGGAAAATCCAAGGGAGGACAGAACAAGGGTGGAGAGGCCCTTCTGCTTCTGCGGTTATCTCAGATGTCAGGGTGCCATGTTGTGGGGTAGCCCTGAGCCCCATCACTCTCTGGAAGGAGCCTGTAAAGATGCTCGAGCTGCCTGCCCTATCCACACATTTCTAAGGATTCCGAAGAATGATATGAACACTGAAGTAGAATGAAGGCAGGTGTGTAATTTCACTGTCTTCAGTAGTCGCATTAAAAAATGAAATTACTCTTAAAGTCCAAAATATTATAATTACAGCATAATTGATATTGAAAAGTAATTGAGATATTTTACATTATTTTATACTTATAGCATATCTCAGTTCAGACTGGCCCCATTTCAGGGGTTAAATAGCTACATGTGGCTAATGGTGGTACATTGAACAATGTCTCTCTAGATCAGCTTGCTAGATTGTTGGCAGAGATCAGCTTGCTAGATTGTTGGCAGTTATGTTCTTGTATGAGCAGCCTAGTGCAGAGAGTGAACTTCCTCTCCTCTGTAACAGCCACCTTATTGGAGACTTTGTACTTACCAGGCATTATGCTGAGCAACCACATGCGTTCCTTCCAGGTACTTGCACAACCCAGTGAAAGGAGAGCTAAGGTCTAGAGAGATACCTAGACAGCTCCAGTGACTTCCCAAGAGCTCTAGCTCATAGGGGGACTTTGATGTCCAAGCCAGATGACTCTAGAGCCTGTCCTCTTATGAATCCAAGCCACATCAATCCATTGGACTTCACCTTACCTAATGCTTTTGTGGAAACCAGCATTGGACAATCCCAGACCATGTGTCACTGGCCCCATATACTTTTGAGTATACCTAGTCTGGGCCTGGGGAAATGATGGGCATGCAAAGCCAGCACCTGGCTTCTATCTGGAAACTTCTGAAGGCTTTTGACATTGACATCCTCACACAGCTAAGAGTGTAGAGATAGATGATCTTAGTTGAAAATTCTCTTCACTCTGGTGTTGCAAAAATGAACTTTTAACAAGTACACACACACACACAAATAAATACACAGTGGTGCTGGGGATTGAATCCAGGGCACTGTTCTCTAGGCCAACACTCTGCCTCTGAGCTCTGTTCCCCCCCACACACACTCTTTTTTGAGTATTTAAATTAAGACTGGTTTCAAGTAATAAAAATGAAAGCAAATCAAGCTAAGCATGAGACTGGGGGAAGGAAGAGGAGAGGAGAGGAGGGGAGTAGAGGGGAGGAAAGAGTCGAGCGATCGGGACAGAGGAGGGGTGAGAGCCAGCGCTGCTCCAGGGGTCTCAGCAGCTCGAGTTCTGGGCTTTCACCTGCAGCCTCGGCCTCACTCACTCTTCAATGTGTGTTTCTTAGCAACAGATTCTCCAGTAATTGAAGCTGGCTATCCACCAGTTCTGTCAGCTGTGGGCAGTGCCGCACGGAGCTCAACCCTGGAGTCCAACCCATGGCTTTAGAGCAGGGTCAGGTCAGGCGTCAAATACAGAAAGGCGTGTCTATATAGGCTACCCCCAGGGTAAGCCAGTCATCATTCCAGAACAGCCTTTTCCTGTGTTCTCATATCCCCTGGGCCTTTATTCTTCACTTGACTTCTAACCTTTGCCTTCTCAGTGACTGGGACAATCCAAGTGGCCCAGAGGCTAGATCGAGATGTGGGAGAACTGAGACAGAATCCCATCATTTCTCTGGAAGTTCTGGTGAGGGACAGACCCTCTGGGGGTCAGGAGAACCGCGTCCAGATAACTTTCACTGTGGAAGACATCAATGACAACCCTGTAACATGCAGACAGCTCACCTTCAGGTACTCGTGTGTTGAAACGTGTTCCCTCTTGGGTGGCCCTTGACCTCTGGGCTCCTCTGTTAGAGGGTAACATTAGGGTGACGAATCTCTGCAGGCAGATTCTAAGTGTGCCATTTTGTACAAAGGTCCGTTTGTTATTCTTCTTCCTTCTTCTTTCCTTCCTTCCCTCTTCGTTATTTCTTTTTTTCCACTCTCTGTTTACAGTTATTTTTCATTTCATGCCACTTGCACTACAGGCCCTCTCTGGACTGTCTTTTCTCCCTTTATTGCCACCAGAGGTGAGACAGTGCTGGGAGCAGCCGTAACGGAGTCAAAGACACCCACAGTAAATAACGAATAAACCAAACCAAGTACTTGGGTAAAACAAAGGAAAACGTCTGATTCACCTTTCACAACTTAATTGTGTACAAGTGAGAGGGAAATACAAGTGAGATGCATGTGGGACATGAGTTACTTTATATATATTCACTTGTTCTTTGACTCACAATTAATTCATAATAATTTTAAAATAAAGTCTTTTAATAATGATTTATTTGTATTTTATGTGTGTTAGGATTTTGCCTACATATATGTCTGTGCACTACATGCATGCCTGGTGCCTGCAGAGGTCAGAAGAGGGCGTCAGATCCCCTGGAACTGGAGTTAAGAACAGTTAGTTGTGACTCTCCATATAGGTGTTGTTAAGAACAGAACCCAGGTCCTCTGGAAAAGCAGCAAGTGCTCTTAAACACTGAGCCTTCATATCAAACCCATAAAGTCCTTTTTTTTTTTTTTTTTTTTTTTTTTTGGTTTTTCGAGACAGGGTTTCTCTGTGTAGCTTTGCGCCTTTCCTGGAGCTCACTTGGTAGCCCAGGCTGGCCTCGAACTCACAGAGATCCACCTGCCTCTGCCTCCCGAGTGCTGGGATTAAAGGCGTGCGCCACCACCGCCCCGCATAAAGTCCTTTTTGATTCTGGGTTACTATGGTTTTTTGTTTGTTTGTTTGTTTGTTTTCTTAAACAGCATTCTTTTTGCTATTTTGATAACAAGTCACAAAATTGGGAATTCTTCCATAATGGCTTCAGTTCTGTATTTTCTGTGCTAGCCAGTCTTTGGAAGTCTGAATGACTTCCAGTTTTTGGGTGGAGTACACCTCAGCAATGACCTTTGTGGGCAGAGTGCCCTGCATCTAAAGGAAGGCTGGAGATCAGAACAGGGCTCTGTTTTGAAGACCCTATGGACAAAGTCTCATGAGTTATCTTGACTGAGTTTTCAAGTTTGCTCCAGGTGACTTTGGACAGATTGAATACCTAGCATGGCCATGCAAAAGACAAGAGACCTAGACAAAGACCATCGGGGTAAGCGATAGCTATTAAGTTCATTTGTTATGTTTATGACCAGCTCCCCATTTTCACAACCTACATGCCCTACTCAGTGCTAGAGGATCAGTGTGATAGCTTGGAGTCTGTTCTCGACACATGTTAGACCCACCATGCACCTTGCCCTGTGCCCCAGAAGGCTGCCCACTACTTTCCTTGTAATTCATGTTCTCCTGACCAGTGGGGAGCTTTTAAAAACAAAGGGAAGAGGGAAGCTGGGGGTTAATCAACTCCCTTTCACCTCTGCCTTCTCCACCTTCTGTAGGGTCAGTCCCTGGGCCTCAACCCTCTGCACACAGCACTCCCTGGCCCTCGGTTCCAGTTTCAGGGATTTCTCCCTCCACTGGTACTTCCCAGTCTCTGGGTAGCATGCCACTCTTTTTTTTTGAGGTAGGGTTTCTCTGTGTAGCTCTGGCTCTCCTGGAACTCGCTTTGTAGATCAGATTGGCCTTGAACTCACAGAGATCTGCCTCTGAGTGCTGGGATTGGAGGCATGCACCACCACAACTGGTTGCTCCACTCTTAGCCCTGAGAGAGGTATCAGCCCTTGAAATTTCTACACACACCCATATACCCCTTTGTAATCATCTCTTTACTAAATGTCCTAGAATTATCCTCATTTGCCATCTACTTCCTGCTGAGACCTGGTTGACCCAGTCACAGGCTGGACCATATTGTAGACTACTCGCCAAACTTGAGCATTCCATTCTCTTATATTGACATGGATGGGTGCCATAGATAGGATGTGACTTCCACAACATCGCAGGTACAGTCCAAACCCCATAATCTGCTAAGGAAGTCTGGGTTCTATAGATGGAATAAGGCTTTGCAGAGTCACTGACTGCCCTTGAAAATCTTCATTTATGCTAGCCCTCTGCAGTGGCCCAATGCATCCTGGGAAATTCTCTTTTTATCCTAAGCCTTTCGGCTCTTTGTTCCTCTATGGGGGTGGGGGGGTGGGGGGTGGGGGGGAACGGTATCAGTGCCTGGAGTAGGCTGTGCTGTCTCAAGCCTCTTTGTTTGTTTTCTCTTTTTCTCATATCCGTTCATCGAATATTCCGGCTTCCTGTGGTCTAGAGTCCCTCGAGGCAGTAGGACAGTTTGCAGGCTGTATTCCATATTACCTGGTAAAATCACATTTTGAATGTCATAGGTCCTTCAGGCAAGCCCACAGAGAGTCCTACTCTTGGATCTTCTCTCCAAAATAGCCCCAAAGTCCATCACACTAAGTCAGTAACCGTGCTAATTATATTCATTTCTGAAGATAATCCAAACAATGCAGTTATCACCTCCAGGCTTTTCCAAAGAGGGTAACTCCCAGTTGAGCTGTTGAAGGCTTAGCAGTGAGGTGGGTCCTTGAAAGGGCTCCTTCCTTGGAGCTGTAAAGAGCTCAGCCTGCACGACTCCTGAACATGCAGACTTGTGGGACTGGAAAGCCCTGTCTGTGTATCCGCCATCCCATTCTTAATCCCGTTTCCATCCCAGCCATTACAAAGCCAAGCACGAAAGCAAAACAAAACCCCAGGACAAAGAAAAGGAGCTGCACAGTCACTGACATTTATACCAGAGCACTGTGACTGGAAGTTTCTGCAGATGGGCTGGAGAGTGGGAGGGCTGGGTGCCAGCACTCATTAAGAGCAGCTGGGTGATAGTTGGAGGCCCAGAGGCTGTGGGTGGGTGGTGCGTGGGGGAGGCCGGTCCTTTCAGGCTCCCACATCTTTTCACAGAGAGCCTGTGTCGTTCCCAGGTTGTTGATGAATGGGCCCAGGGCTCCAGTGGAGGCATCAAAGGCAGCGAGATGGCCTCTGCTCAGGTTGTAAATTGCCCAACACTTGGCTGAAAGTGCTTTGCAAGCTGTTCATGAACAGGAGGTGGGTCTAGAAAGCTGCTGGGCAAGTCACCTTTGTGTGGGATCTGATGGCTGTGAAGGAGAGAAGCAGCTCCCCTGAGAGGCAGGGATTGATGAATGAGGGGGAGTGGCTTTTCAAGAAACATGTTTGTGGGAAAAACACCAAATGTCAGAGAAAAATGAAAAGAATATGTCAAAACTGCTGATATAGCGTAAAGTGCTTGCCTAGCATGCAACAGGCCCCAGGTTACATCTTCAGCAGCACATGCATGTACCCGTGCGAGTACACATGCATGTACCACACCACAGTACTCAAGCACGCACATAGACACACACACACACACACACACACACACACACACACACACACACCGAAAGAGAGAGTATGAGTGTATACTCTGGCACCAGGATCCTGAAGTGTTCAGGTGACACACTCCCCAGGTTTGCAGTGCTGTAAGCAAAGCTTAGATCACAAACATTCATGGTCTAGATATAATTATATAATTGATGGTGTTACAGGGAGCTCACCAGTGACGACCATTCAGACATAGTGTATAGACAATTGAAAGTATATTCTAGTGGCTGGGACAACACCCAAGTGTTCGGGAATCTGGGTGCAACCCCAAGTGTCCAGAACATGGGGTTTTTTAAAGCAGAAACCACATCCTGTGTCTCAAGGGCATCACAGAAGTAAGCAGTTTGAAGCAAGTAGTTTTAACAGAAGCTAAGGTAAGTTAGCTAGGACATCCTGTCCGTTGGTTCCTAGAATAGAGCTGGGTAGTTTTCTATGGAATTCTCCATGAAGGAGATCAAATTCTAGTTAAACCTGGAATGGCCTCAGCAAGAATACAAGATGGAGGACCCTCTGCACTGTCTTTCCCCATCACATTCCCACTGATTCTGTAGCATGAGTCAAATCATTGACTCATCCTGTTCTAGGAGGACATAGTTGGCCCTGGGGACCAGTAGATTAGTTGCCCATGCAGTTGAGGATGCAGGATCCCTCTGTTAACCCATCAGGATAAGAATTAACGGTCCAGCTAATGCTGACAGTAAGGTGATCAGCCGTGGTGACCAAGTAAACAGAGACTGATAACCAGTTTTCTGATCTATGCCTCCCTTTTCCCCTTTCTCTGAGCTTTTCCCTGACCATGGCAAGGTTTCCCTAATTAAACATAATTGCTTGTGATAGAAACAGCAGATTTTCCCCAAAGCCATACATAATCCTCCTTGTTTCATCAAGAGAAGATCTAAGCATCTTAAGTTTTGTGGAACCACTTCTGCTAAGGAGTCCACTTGCTTCTCTAGGCTTGATATGAGTCCTCTAATCCCTTAGTCCTGGTCCACTCGCTTAGTCAATCCTCTAAAGTTTTTATCACTGACTATGAGGACCGATGTTCCTGTGGCTGTTGGACCAGCAATACCGGCTCCAGTCAGGAGCTGGGCAAGGATGAGTGCAGCTCGCCGCTTTTCCCATTGCAGCCTGGGGTCCATGCAAAGGTGTATTCTTCCTTTTCCATTGCATAAGCACACCAGGGCAGGATGTGCACTAGGTCACAGAGCAGGGACTTAGTGTTTTGGAATGCCTCTGAGGAGACACCTTTAGTTAAACCAATGGTCCATGCCCACCAAGTGGTCTCAGGGGTCACAAAGTTTTGCTGCCGATGAGAAGAATTGACCTAGAGAGTGGAATAACAAGCACTGGAGTAAAGTGGGGCTTTTAAGTCAAAAGTCCTGGACACCAGGAAGGTTCCAGATCCCTGTAAGTCCCCCTGTATTAGCTTAAACTGTTCCCAGCTACAGTTGTTTTTATTTGCTGGTGGACCTGGTCTGGTTGGTCCCTCCCCCTATGTAGTAAGGGTTTGAGGGTTCAGGCACAGTCAGCAGTCCTGACCAATTCCCAGCTCTGAGTGGCTAGACAACTGTGAACCTTGTCAAGGGTAGAGAATAGAAGGGGGATCCCCAGCCCCAGTGCAATGGGCCTAGTGTGGTAATGCTTTTGGTGCTGATTGCAGCAAATCTCACAGAGGGACATTGGTTGGGGTTGGGTCCTTCCCCTTGGGCTGGGAAGGAGGTCTCTGTTGGGACTTATCAGTCTGGGATCTGGGGAGGTGGCCTCCTCTGAATAGGAAAGTTATTTCCTGGGTCTCTTTTGGTACCATAATAGAGTCTCATTTCCCAGGTTTTTCTGGCATCCTATGAAACATAGTCATCCCAATGTTGACTCCAGTCTCT
Source organism: Peromyscus melanophrys (assembly GCA_902168415.1). Classification (NCBI taxonomy): domain Eukaryota; kingdom Metazoa; phylum Chordata; class Mammalia; order Rodentia; family Cricetidae; genus Peromyscus; species Peromyscus melanophrys. The sequence goes on along the minus strand of CABHPR010129614.1, from coordinate 10,189 downwards.
CAGTATTATGGTTATGGGATTCCAGTTCCCTACCATGCAGTGTTTGGGGGGGTCCCCTCTTTATATATATGTTTGTTGGCATGCTTCTAGGAAGACTCAGTTTTACAATCCCATTTGGCACAATAGTAACTCCCACCATTACCTGGCCCCTGACAGTGGGGAGGGAGCTGTTCTTTGAACACACAGAGAACTGGATTTTCTGCTTTTCTTTCTGAAAAGATAGGTCCCCACAACTATCACTTCTGTAGTTTAACAAGCTCCAAAAGTGGGCATAAAAGAACAAAGGTCTGTGTAGAACTGGGGTTGCTGATCTGTCATTGGATTGATTATCACTTTCCCTCTGTCTGTTATTCTTAATTCCCGAGTCCAGATAAGGGGTAGTGAGGGCTGTAGGCTCCTCTCTCCTACAGAGAAAGGTAAATAATGAACACAGTGTTCTGGGTTAATGATCTCAGGTCAGTCTTATATTGAAGGGGTCTGAAATCCCAGTGGCCGTCCATCTGTCCTCATCCTCAGCAGCCTTCTTTAATTTGGGAGTGATGGATCCAAGGAATGACGCCAGCCACTTTCACAGCAGTTGGAATAGTAAGGATATCTGGATAGAGTCCCTTCCAGGCCAGCTCCAGAGTCTGGTAGGGATCATCTTTATCCAAACCAAGTCTCCTGGATGGAACTGGTGGGCAGGTTCAGAGGTAGAGATAGCAGATTCCCTTCACTGTCTGGTCAGTGGCCTGTAACAACTTGAGAAGGAGTGATTGGACACTTCTGCCTGGGGGTCTGTCAGAGTTTGGGGAGGATGGGATGCAGTCTCCCAAACATAATTTTGGGTTTTCTTTTTCTCCTCCTCCTCTTCTTCCTCCTTCTTTTTTTTGTTTTGTTTTTTGAGACAGAGTTTCTGAAGTGAGAACCCACAAAAGTCTATTTACTAATTTATTGAGGGGCACAATGGAAATACAGACTCATGAATACAGAACAAGGTGGCTGCCACTGCTGATCTAGCTGCTGCTGTCCTGTCATTCTGCCCAAGGTGATGAGGACCAACCGCAAGGCTTGCTCCTACTCTGACCATGAGAGAGAGAGAGAGACAGAGACAGAGACAGAGACAGAGACAGACAGACAGAGACAGACAGAGACAGAAAGACAGAGACAGACAAAGAGAGAGAGCCCCCTCCTCAGTTTTATCTGGTCATATATCAAGAAAACCATGCCCATAGGGCCAGTCACCCCAAATGTCATTGACTGAATGGATTGAACTCTCACAACATTTCCCCCTTTTTTTCTAATTAGGAAGGTTCTAATCCTAACATAAAACTATATACAATAAAAACAACAATCAAGTATTGTGCAGAAGAAAGAAAAGGTAATAACATAAACAACAATGAAACTACGACCAATAAGAACAACATCAATGGGACTGGAGAGATGGCTTAGAGGTTAAGAGCAATGACTGCTCTTCCAGAGGTGCTGAGTTCAATTCCCAGCAACCACATGGTGGCTCACAACTGTCTGTAATGATATCTGGTACCCTCTTCTGGCCTGCAGGCATACATGCTGCATATATAATAAACAAATAAATCTAAAAAAAAATCATTTAAAAAAACAACAACATCAAGCAAGAAACACATTTTAAATGACCAGACTATAGGTAATTGGCAAATTACAGAGATTACTCCAATAGCTGTCCTATCCTGAAGAGTCTAAGTCTTGTACCTAATATGCCCTGGCTAAGATGTGAGAAGATTGTAACCATCTCGTCTCCAGCCCCATCAAACACCTGAGAAAGAAAGTGATATTACTTGAGGAAGCAGCAAGTGCAAGCAAGTGAATTCCCAAAAATGTGAGGAATGACAGACACAGCTGGCTGCCTGGACAGTCACCCAAAGTTTCCCTGCAATGTTGGGGCATCCAACTTTGGCTATAGTCCTAGAATATCTGACAGATCATTTTCAGAAGCAGAAAAATTTGGAAGACTGTCCTAGCCTGTCTTGGCAAGGTTAAGCAGCTGCTTTTCCTTGTGTCCTGCTTGTCCAGATTGGACAGCATGTTTACTGTCAGCAGTCAAGGCAAGGGCAGTTCTTTGCCCAATAAGCCAGTTTTGCCAAGAAGAAAGCAAGCTCCATATGGAGTGTCTTTCATGTCCATCAGGCTCTCAGGAGTAGAATCGTGCTGCCAGGAACAGTGGTGTCTCATGTCAACAGAATTCTAAGTTATTAAAACATTAAAATGCCATATTATGTAGGTCTTTGAAGATTACCTATCTATATGGAATACATCTTTGTGCATCTTGAAAACCTAACTAACATAACTATAAGGATGATAAACATGGGTGACTATTAACCTGTAGTTCTTTTTTTTTTCCCTTGTTCAGACACTTTATTTGAATTGGACAGTGGCAGTTAGTGACTTGATTGAGACGCCTTATGAAGAACCCCACGTTGTGTCAGTTCATTCCCGTCCTCCTGCTGACACACATCTGGTTTAGGGAGTGTCCCAACCTAGCCAGATCAAGGGAAGCCCCAGGAGAGCTGGGGCAGACCCTGCCACTGGTGCCAAGCCTCAGGGTAGGCAGGCCTTGGGATGCTGCCAGCCCTGGGAAGCTTGATAGACCTCTAGGCTGTTTCCCTTCTCTTCAAATCCCACAATTTCCTGTGGGGGAGAAACTGTAATTAGCCCAGGCCAGGCACTAGATCCCGGCTAGAGGTACAGCTGTGGGGACAACCCTCGGAAACTTGGGAACCAGTGTTTTTCCAATTTTAAGGACGGTGGAATAAACTTTTCTACTGGTTCTATTGAAACCAGATTTCTCAAGGCAACTGCCAAGGGAAGGAGGTACAGCTCTGCTGCTGGGCAGCCGTCCCTACCCCAAGTGGTCAGTTCCCTTGCAGCCAGGTGGGATGATCCCAGACGGTAGGAAGGTGAGCTGTCCCTTACCAAGTCTCCTGTCTATCAACAGTTCCAGACCTGCAGCTCAGTGTCCTGAGATGGGGACGGGTGATGATGCAACAAGCTGAGACGGCAGATGGCATGGTGTGAGGAGGAGGCTGGGCCAGCTAGCTAATGCTCCCCCCTTTGAGTGATTTACAGGAGATGGACTCCAGCTTGGTCATCAAGTTGGTTTGTTTCCATTGTGCAATGCACTCCTCAGAAATCTTAAAATCAGCCTGCAGCTTCTCAAAGACTTTCTTCTTGGGCTTGAGCTCCTCGTCTGGCTGACCCTTCTCATAGCCCTTCACAAATACTCGCTCACCAGGAGCAGAGCCCGCGGGAGGGTCCAGAGGTTCAACCTGGTGGCTCACCCCTTCTATGGAAGCACACAGCAGCATGCCCTGGGAGTCCACTTTTCTCATCTTCTGGGGTTTCAGATTGCACAGCACCACCACCAGCCTGTCCTGGAGTTCTTCCTTGGGCACAAACTGTACAAGGCCGCTCACCACAGTCCTGGATTCAGCTTCCCCCACGTCAATCTTCTCCACATACAGGCTATCTGCATCTGGGTGCTTCTCCACACTGATGATTTTGCCTACACGGATATCCAGCCAGGAGGGGATGATCTCCTCTGGTTCTGAATTCTTGGCAGGGCCTTTGGCAGTGGGCTTTTGCTTTGAAGGCTCTGGGTAGGCAGCACTGGCCAGCTTCTTCAGGGCTGGGGTATTAAACTTTTCTCGAATGGGGTCCAGCAACTTGTTCAGGGCAACTTCAACAGAATTCTTTAGGTCTCCAGGGTATACAACCTCAGCGGCAAAGTCCTTCTCCAGCTCCAGGTAAACAGTGTAGGTCTTGTTTCCACCCCACTTCTCATCTCTCAGGATCACAAACTCAGACTTGAGAGGAAAGAGGACATGCTTGATGAAGGACAGAACCCCGTTGTTCTCCACATTACCTGGCTCGCAGAAGGCCTTCTTCAGCTTTTTCTTCACGTCCTCCTTCCGATCAAGGAGGTCGGTTTTGGACTCCTCTTCTGACGAGCTCATTTTGCTCCCAGTCAATCCTGGGACCATGGGATTCATCAGATGGACCCGTTTTGAGTAGCCAAGTGCAGGGAGGTACTTCTCTGCAAAGGTAAAAATCTTCCTCTGGTCAATACCACCAAACTGGGCATCTACTTTTAAGTACTCTTCATCCAAAGCCTGCAGTCCAGGGTACAGCAGGCCGCTCAGTAGAGGGTGCTCCACCTGCTTCACGACCTCAGCCCCGGTTTTCCTGGCATCATGTTGTGTGACCATGGAGGACAGTCGGTACACATCCAGCGTGTACTCTTTGCTGAGCTGGTAGTCAGTGCCTTTGATAAACCGGAGCTTCTCCAAGGGTACGCCAATGCTCTCCAGCATTGCCTTGATCACATTCTCATAGAAACTGGTTCGAAGTTCTAGAAGTTCTCAGGGAGCTTTCATGTTGTCCAGGTAAGCGTGAAGGTCCGCGAACAGAATCGTTACCTTGACGGAAACATTAGGAGGCCACCAGAATGTAAATCTGCCACAGCACCCTCCACCCACTTCCCGTCCCCAGCCCTGTGAAGTACCTCTTTCGGTCATTTACTGCTGTGGGACCTAACCTGTAGTTCTTAATAAGCTATATAGCTTAAAGACTAAAGCTTTATATTATAAAAATAAACAATCTGTAAACAGATGTACAGTATAAGGACAATGACCTAGAAATTGTGACAATATTCAAAAATATCTAATCAGAGGTAGAAACGTATAGTGCAATATGACAAAAATAACCTTAATTTGCATTAATATACAAAATATCCTAAACAGAAGTAGAACATATATATACAGTATGACAAAAATAATTTTACTTTTGTATCAATATACAAAAATATTTTAAACAAGTGGGAACATACAATATGACAAATATAATTTTGAATTTGTGTCAATATACAAATTATCTTAAGAATAGAAAAATAATTTTACATTTGTATCAATATACAAGAATCCATACCAATGAGAATTATCTAAAACTGATAGCTGCTAATTTAGTTTACAAGTAGGTATAATAATCTACCTTATTATCCTATCTATCTCCCTTTTTTCTATTCCAAATGAGTTTTTTGAGTCTAATCTTTATTGTTCCACCCCTAATCCTATAACAACTTATAACCAACCCCTTACAGATGACAATTGTCCATAACCCTGAGAAAAACAAAAACCTGTTGGGAGAGAGAGTGTCGTTTTCTTAGAATTGCTCCTTGGCTGTCCTGGAACTTGCTTTGTAGACCAGGCTGGCCTTGAACTCAGCTGCCTGCCTTGGCCTCCCAAATGCTTAGATTAAAGGTATGTGCCACCATGCCCAGCTTTTCCCAAACATAATTTTAAAAGGAGTGAGCCCCTACGGTATGGAGCCCTGAGCAAGGGAAAAGGGAGGAGGTTGGCTCATTTTCACCATTTTCAGGATCAATTTGGTCAGAGTCTCCTTAAGAGTTCTAAGCATTCTTTCTCTCTGACCTGAGCTCTGTGGCCTATTTGCACAATGCAATTTACAGCCAATATTTATTACCTTTGTCAGATTTTGAGACACTTTGGCCATGAAGGGCAGGCCATTGTCCAACCCCCAAACTAGGGGTAGTCCAAACCTAGGAATTATTTCCCGAAGAAGTTTCTTAGTAACTATTGGAGCAATCTCTGTTCAGGTGGGGTAGGCTTCTGTCCATGCTGAGAAGGTGTCTACAAACACCAGCAAATAGTTATAGCCCAAAACAATAGGACTGATTTCAGTAAAGTTCAACTCCCAGTGTTCTCCAGGCCCATTTCCTGGAGCAGGAATCTCTTCTGGAACCTTCCTTCTGCCTTTGGGGTTTACCTGAGCACAGGTGGCACATCTAAATATGGTGTCTTCAGTCAGCTTCTCTAACTTGGAACATAATACCTGGATCTGAGGAATTCAGAAGGCTTTGTGTTCACTAGGTTGGTGGAATTCCATATCCAGCCACCTTCCCAGACTCACAGGAAGGATGGGTCTGTTGTCCACAGTATCCAATATCCTTGCTTGTCCTGTTTTGCTAGTTCTCATTCTCCCGGTCAACCTCACCAGGCTGTATTTTGGTTGGACTTGTAAACTGGGCTCTGGCAGGGCTACCAAGACTTGGAGAGGCCCCAGTGGTTCAAGGCATTGACTTCCCAGGCAGTCAAGTCAGTGGCTCTGTTGCCTCTGGCTTCTGGGGGATCCCCCTTTTGGAGTCCTTTGCAATGGACACTCTCTTGAGTAACCAGATAGCTTTCAATAGGGCTAAGGTTTCTTCCCTATTTTTTTTTATCTCTTTTCCTGCTAAGATTAGCCATCCTCATACCATGTTAGATCCCCATGGACATGGGCCATGGGGAGAATATGTTGGTTCTCAGTGTATGTGGTGATAGTCTTTCCCCCAGTGTAGTACCAGAGTCAAAGCTAAAAGCTCAGCTTGTTGAGCTGAGCTTTCCCTGCTCAAAGAGTGTGCCTAGACAGCCTTGCCTTGGGTAGTCACTACTGCTCCTGCACACCTGATCCCATCTTTGTTGAAACTGCTCTTGAATCTGTGAATACCTCAACTAGTGTCGCCAGTAGAGTGTCAGTCAGGTCAGGTCTGGTGGAGTGCATCTGGTTAGCCACCTCCAGACAGTCATGCAGAGGGTCTGCAGAGTTGTTGTCTGATGTCGTCATATGGAAATGAATGCATGATTGATCAAGAAGCAGGGCTTGGTATTGGGTCACCTGGGTGTTAGACATCATCTCTCAGGTGCCCCCTGAAGGCCTCAACAGAGTGTGGGCTGTCAGGAACGGTTCTCGCCCTAAAGTTAATTTGTCAGCTTCCTTTACCAGCAGGGTGCTGGTGGCTGTGGCCCTAATACATGCCAGCCATCCAGCTGTGACTGGGTCAAATCTCTTAGGCAGATACATCACTGGTCTTTTCCAAGGACCTGGGATTTGTGTGAAGACTTCTTGGCAGTGCTTCTGACATCATCCACATACAAATGGAATGGCTTAGTTCCATGTCTGGGAAAGCCAAGAAATCAGGGCCTTTTCCAAGAATTCAGAGGCCCTCTGCTCAGTCCCAATCCATCCCAAAGGCTGCATACCACCAGTGCTGGCATAGAGGGGCTTGGATATCTCAGCAAATCCCATTATCCATAGCTGATAGTGTCCAGTCACCCCCCAGGAGTTCTTTACCTTTGTTTTTGATGTGGGAGTGGGGATTTTCAGGGGGATGAAATGTGGTTATGGGAAAGCATCTGCTTTCCTTCCTTTAGGTTGTAGCTTAGGTATGTCACCTGAGGGATGCATGGCTGAGATTGCACCCCAGGGCTTGTAAAGTTTCTAAAAGGCCCCCTGGTTCCTGTCCATGTCCATCCTCAGTGACCGAAGCTATGAGGAGGTCATTTGCATACTCGGGCAGGGTGCTTTGTAGATATTTTTATCTAAATTCCAACAGATCTGCACATTCAGGGCTTCATCAAACAATATTGGTGAGTTTTTGAGCCCTTGCAGCAATGGAGTCCATGTTAGTTGGGTATCATATCCTCCCTCTGGGTTAGTCCATTCAAAAACAAATATGAGTGGGCTTGCTAGGGCCAGTGGGAGGCAGAAGAAAGCATCTTTGAGATCTAGGACCATACAGATCTTTCTTTCTCAGGGCACCAGACTCAGGAGGATGTATGGGTTTGGGACTGCAGGGTAGATGATTTCCACCCATTTTTAATCACCTTAAATCCTGTACTGGTTGGAAGTCCTGAGTGTCAGGCTTCAGGAGAGGAAGCAAGGGAGTATTACATGAGGAGTAGCAGGGGACAAGAATTCCTGCCTCCCTTGACGTGTTTGACAATCCCTGGCTTGGCCTCCCTGGGTATTATTGTTTGACCCACACCAGTGCTGAACTATAATGAGTGGCCAGTAAACTGCTAAGCCCTGTGGGTTCCCCTTGGCCCAAACATCAGGGTCCCTTGCTTTGGACTCTCACAGGAAGCCTGAGGCTAGCTCTTCCCTTTTGGTGCCGACTCCTCTTGTAAGAGGTGCTCCTTGAATAGAGGAGAAGTGACCAGAATATTGGTAGGTGTTTGGCCAGAGTCCAGCGTTAAACTGGTCGAGTTCCCCTCAGAAGAGATGGTGTCTGTGAGTTTTGTGATAAGTCCCTCCTAGTCAATGGGTATGGACAGTCTGACATAACCAGAAAAGAATGAGTCACAGCATCTTGTCCTAGGTCTCTGGCCCAGGAGGCTGTCCATGGAAAGTAGGCAGTTTGGCCTGCTGTTCCTTGTATTGCTATCTCCCTGAAGGTGAGGGTCCAAAGGGCTTTGTCAAGACACAGTTGGGTACTCTGGTGTCTCTTAGAAAGTTAATGGGTGTGCTCCCTACTCTTGCTGTCATCCTGGATTCCTGGGGGCAGAGTTGTATGGAGCCCAGACCCTGTCAGTTTTCAGCTAGCTAGAGGATGGGGCAGCTCTCCTCTTATTCTTTCTGCTTGGACATTTATTCTTCCAGGGACCCTTCTGCTTACAATAGGCACACTGGTTTTTTTCCCAGATGTTTTCTTTCCCTTTCTCCTGGCCTATTCCCCCTATTTCCTCTCTTGTCAGTTTACCTGAGGGCAGTGATTATCCCATGGGAGAGTTTCTTTCTCTGCCTGTCTTCAGTTGAGTCTCAGCTACTGTAAACTTTCTGAGTAATTTCTAAAAGTTGAGACCCATTCACCCTTCAAATTCCTCTAGTTTCTGGAGCTTTCTCCTTATTTCTAGGGCCAACTGCATGACAAAGGCAGTATTGATGGCTCACTAGTTTGTAGGGACACCTGGGTCTATGGAGTAAATACGACTCACAAAGCCTTTCTAGGAACCCAGCAGGTGACTCATCAGGCCTCTGATTGCCTGACTTACCTTGGACAAGCTGACTGACCACAACAATGTTTGGTGGGAAGTCTCCAATCACCTCTTACCTTCATTGGTCTTAGGATCCCAATTGGGTCAGGTAGAGGGAAGGTTCTCTCCTTCCCCCTGTTCTTCCCCTTGTCTGTAACAGGGTTCTGGAGCTTCCCTCAGGAGGAGAATGGAGGATGTCTCACAGCCTCATACAAAGCTTGTCTGTTCTCCCTATAGGCAGAGCCACTCGGGGTGTGTGTGTGTGTGTGTGTGTGTGTGTGTGTGTGTGTGTGTGTGTG
>CABHPR010129613.1:0-49005 GCA_902168415.1 Peromyscus melanophrys | reverse complement strand
AAAAAAAAAACATGGAACCAAATATAGGAGTGAAAGCCTTAGAGATCAGGGAAATAGGAATAGCCACCAGCCAACATTACCTCACCAGCTCTACAGCTTCCAAATGCAAGCTACTTCCTGTCTACCCACACCTATATATGTCTTACTTTTCTGCCTTCTCATTGGCTCTTAGCCCAGTTACCTCAATTCCTTGTCACTGTCTGTATGTACAGACCTCCACGTCTCTACGGTTGGTACTGAGATTAAAGGCATGTGTCACCACTCTGTTCCCTAGTATGGCTTTGAACATACAGAGACCTTGCCTGCTAAGTGACCGGATTAAGGGTGTGTGCTGCCTGACTTTGTTTGCTTATTATGGCTGGCCTTTTCCCCACCCCCATCTCCAGGCAAGCTTTATTTATCAAAGCACAAAAGAATATCACCACAGAGTGCCAAGATAAAAATCTTAGAAAAACTTGTTAAAACAGATAATAGAGAAATTCAGACCCAGACAGAGGAATTAAAAGGTGAACTAATCTCAGCATAGCATTATAAGGTTACAGAGAAACAGCCAAACTTAATCTATCCAGTAAACAAGGAACTGCCAATGCTCAAGGCTGTGTATGAGCTGATTGGACTCCTGCACAAATGTTAGATTTGAGGAGATTCAAAGAAGCTATAGCATCATATGGAATGCATTCTCTGTTCATGAAGCAAATGTTAAACTCATGGTCAATTGGTAATAGAATGTTCCCTCAAGAGTGGAAAGATTTGGATACAGCAGTTGTAGAGGCTGCTCCTCAGTGACAATAGAGGACATGGTGGAAAGATGAGGCTAAGACCATTGAACAATGATGCAGGGCTAGAGCTATGGAAATTTCCCAAGACCAACTTCTTAGAGATGGCAATTATGCTGATATACAAAGACCATCTTTATATGATGAATACACCCTAATTTTATGCCAAATGGCAGCCTTAAATGCTTGGGGCAGAATTTAGGGAGTAGGAAAGAAAATTGAGTCATTTACAAAAGTTATACAGGGCCCAAAAGAAACCTTCACTGATTTCTTACAAAAGCTGTCTTTAGGTAAGCTAGTGGCTGGCTGTTCTGCTTCTCTGATCTTTCAGCTTTCACCCCAATATCTGCCTCTGGTTTATTTTTAATTATAAAGCCTTTTAAGATTCATGTTACAGCATAATAAGTTCATGAGCAAGAAAAATAGACAGTTCCATAGAAAGGATGGAATGAGTGAGTAGGCATCATACTACAATCTCATATGATATTTGTATTCCTTAAAACAGTGAAGAGAATAGAAGTAAAGCTAACAGTCTATTAGCATCTGTCTTAAAAAAAAACATATTTGGGAGTTTCCCAAACACATCTCAGAATTAATGATTTAAATTGTTTTAAACATACTTTGAGGGAGCTATTATTAAACAGGAGGCTCCATGTAAGCAATTTTATAGCATTAATAATCCTCCATACCACTATGTACTCACTACCACTAAGGCTACTATATAATTGCTTCATTTACATATTTATACCATGCCTACTTCATTATAGGTATTCAAGGTATTCTTATTAATACCATCAGTATCAAAATGTAGGGATAGTCCTTCATTTACAAATGAAAAAAGTGAATTTACACAAACCTGTGGCAATTTCCATTTCATTCCTAAGTCAGGAATGCATTTTTCAGGCAATCAGTAGGACTTTGTGTTTTTACAAGACATAGGCTGATAAAACATAGAGTAGAGGCAAATTTGTAACTTATACAATTCTTAGAATACCCCTATATCTCTTCTTACTGAAAAGGAAAATGCCACCCTAGATCACACAGGTAGTAAGATTAGATACTTGGCCAACTAAAAAGTCTGTATTTTACTCATTGCATAATGAACCTCTCAAATGTAATTTAGTGTATTTGTTTTACTTTATGGCTGTAAGAGATGATGAATGCTGTGTAACAATAAATAGCTAATATAAGTCATGTGTCTACGTGGTGATTGAACTATAGTACAAACTACTCATTTCCAAGTTTATAATACTGAGCTCTTTATAGTATATCCATAGTAACCACAGTTTGCTAAATCAAAAATTTCAAGAACATGGGTGCCAAAAGACAACCTTAACAATTCTATCAGTGGTTGATTTCCCAATGCAGAGAGGGGAAATATTATGAAGCTCCATCCTAGATGAAAAGCTACAAATAATTAACAATGACTGAGAGTGGGGGAAGTAGTTTTATTTAGGAATTAGCCCTCCTACTAGATATACAATACCAAATTGTCAGCCCTGGAAACATACACATGTAGGCAATACTGAACTGACTCAGCAGGTTGAATTTATATGTTTATTCATTTTCATGTATCTCTAACTACCTTGGTTAAAGAAGAGAAGGCCATGAATTTTGGAGGGAAAAGATGGGTGGATTGACACTGGAAGGGAAGGAAGAAAGATATGGGGGAGAATGATGTAATTAAATTTTAAATAAAATAAAATAATATATACATATTTACTTAATTTATACCTATGCATAATGAAATATATGCATATATATTTCATTCATATATATATACATGATGGCAACAATTATATAATTACCCAAGCTTTCTCTAAATTCTAAAAGAGTTTTGTGACAATTTGTAACTTGACTAGTCCAAATTATCTGGATTTCCTAGAATTCTCCTGTTTATCTTAATAAATTTATTTATTTTTTTAAAAAAGTTTTTTTTTTTTTACATATTGCATAATAATTCCAGTTCCTCCTCCCTCTCCTTCTCCCACCTCCCACCTCCCCCAATCCCATTCCTGATCCACTCTTCAGAGAGGATTGGTCCTCCCTTGGGCAGTCAACAAATCTGGTATAATACATTGAGGCAGGACCAAGCCCCTCCCTCCTGTGTCAAGGCTGAGCAAGGTATCCCACCCTAGGGAATGTGTTCCAAAAAGCCACTTTATGCATCTCAGATAAGTTCTGGTCCTACTACCAGGGTCTCCCCAAATAGATCTAGCCACACAACTGTCACCCATATTCAGAGGGCCTAGTTCAGTTTAATGCATGTTCCCCAGCTGACAGGCCAGAGAGTCCATGAGCTCCCACCAGCTTGGGTCAGCTGTCTCTGTGGTTTTCCTCATCAAAATCTTGACCTCGCTTGTTCCTGTGACCCCTACTCCCTCTCTTCAACTGAAATCTAGGAGATCTTGGTTGTGGATCACTGCATCTGCTTCCACCAGTTAATGGATGTAGGTTCTATGACAATTAGGGTAGTCACCAATCTGATAACAGGGGAAGGTAAGTTCAGGCACCCTCTCCATTATTGCTAGGAGTCTTAGTTGGTGTCATTCTTGCTGTGGGATGTTCTGTATGGCAAATGTGTTGCTAATAAAACACTGATTGGCCAGTGGCTAGGCAGGAAGTATAGGCGGGACTAACAGAGAGAATAAAAAGAACAGGAAGGCGGAGGGAGTCACTGCCAGACACCGCCAGGACAAGCAGCATGTGAAGATGCCGGTAAGCCACGAGCCATGTGGCAAGGTATAGATTTATAGAAATGGATTAATTTAAGATATAAGAACAGTTAGCAAGAAGCCTGCCACGGCCATACAGTTTGTAAGCAATATAAGTCTCTGTGTTTACTTGGTTGGGTCTGAGCGGCTGTGGGACTGGCAGGTGAAAGAGATGTGTCCTGACTGTGGGCCAGGCAGGAAAACTCTAGCTACACATCCTTGTGGATTCCTGGGGATTTCCCTAGTACCAGGTTTCTCCCGAACCCCATAATGGTTCCCTCTATCAAAATATCTCTTTCATTGCTCTCCCTCTCCACACACAATTACAAAAGGTCAAATTCTCCTTACCTGTCAACAATCTATCTATCCATCCATCCAATGTTCTATTTATATCTACTTATATCTTGATCTCTTAGTGCTTTTGCTTCTCTGATTGAGCTCTGATGGAAATGAATTATAAATAAATTGAATTCAACTAAACTGTCCCCTTGAAATGCTTTAATAAAATGAATAATATTGAAGAGAACAAAATACATGTCATTCAACCAACACAATATTTCATATCTCTAAAAGGCTTTTCTTTTTAACAATTTTAAGAGAATCATTGAAATAGCCAATGACATAAATTTAACTAAAATCCAAGTTATTAAGTATACTTAATACATCATCATTTATAACTATATCTATAATGCTACATTCACTGTTTTAATACCTTATATTTCATTACATTGTTGTTCTTATATTCAGTAAAGTTACATAGGCCAAATATTAGCAAACCAAGAATACGAAAATGTAGGGCTTACAATTATTCAATTCTCTCCAAATCACACATCAAGAGAATATACCCTGAATGCAGGATTTTTAATTCCATAAGTTTCTCACTTATGGTTCAATATTACTCTGTTCAGAGAAACTGAATGAGCTTTTCTATGAAAATCAAATGCAACATTGTATGATGCCTTGAGTCTACAGTTCTGCAGTATGTGTGCTTGGCAAATTTGAGTTGCTCATCTTGTGAGGATCATTATTAATACTTTTATCTGACAGCTCTTGGCATGATTATCTCATAATTAGTTTTATGTGCCTTGTCATGTCTGTGCAGTAATGCTATAAACACAGCACACAGGAGGGCAGGAAATATGCAGCCGATTAATTATGTACATTTACCCTGGCTGGGCTCAGCCACCTGCCAATCATATGTTCTCAACAAAATTGAATTTGGTTCTTTCCTATGTAATCTAGGTGTAGTAGTCGTTATTGCCTTAAGTGCTACTGTTTGAATTTTATTCTAAGAGCAATAGAAAGCCACAGATGTGTTTCAAGAAGTAGAATTCTTTTTTTTCTTCTTTAAACAATTATTCTACATTCTGTGTAAAGAACAAACTATTGAGGCAAAAATGGAAATGAGAAAAGGGATTAGCATATTTTAGCATGTGATATGAGGAGAAGTGATCTTATCTTTTACTAGGATAGTGTAGCTTGAGTTGTGGTTTGTGGTACAATTAACAAGGCAGAGTTATAAGCAGAGAGTAAGAAAAACATGTAAATGAAGATCCTTGTGCCTGGGCTGGACCACCTAGAGAAGTGGTTCTCAAACTGTGGGTTAAGACCCCTTTGGGTTTGAAAGACCCCACATATTAGATACCCTGCATATCTGGTATTTATATTATGATTTGTAACAATAGCAAAATTACAGTTATAAAGTAGCAACAAAATCAGTTTTCTGGTTGGGGATCACCAAAACATGAAGAATTGTATTAAAGAGTTGCATCATTAGGAAGGTCGAAAAACACTGATCTAGTGTGTGCCATTCTTTTATGCTGAAAGGTAACAGTGAGAAACAACCAGTCTTTCAGAGGTAGCAATGGTGAATTTAAGAGAAGTGCATTGCTCCCTAGAACTTGAATCTCATTTCTTTGGGGTTTGTTTATTTGTTTTGTTTTTGTTTTTTATGTTCATCTATGTTTTTCAAGTCAGAGTCTAGCAGAATGATCTATAAATATAATATTATGTATGAACTATTTCTTTAAAAGTCTTATTGGTATTCCTAATTTATTTTTTTTTTCAGAATGAGGGGAAAATATGCCATCAAATACCCACTCCTAACACTTTAAATACAACTCTTTAAAAAGAGCTTTGATACTTTTCTATGTGAAACAGTGATCCAGACTCTGTTCTAATTTCCCTTCTCTTCAGGCTCCTCCACAGCCCTCAATCTATAGTAACATTTCCCTGGTAGGTGCTTCCTTAGTGTTCCTGAAATGCCTACAAAACATGTCACATGACTTCAAACATGAAAATGCTTCTACTGCTCTAATACTTGAAAATAAAATGTCAGAAAAAGGATCAAGATTTTTGTGTGTTTCAGAAGGGTTAAGTGATATAGTAGGAAAGGATATATAGAGGGTGATGAAAAGCAGCCTTTAACGTGAAGTCCACACACTTCTTTTTTTCTGTATTTTTGAGCTCCAGTTAGGAAATATGTACAACTTAGCAACTGTATCAAGAGAATGATTCTAAGGTTAAAACATTAAATATCATATATTCTGTCTTTAAAAATCTAAAGGTAAGTTTATTTTAATACATCACACATGCTTGGCTGTGGCATTAGGCTCATAAAAAACTACTGGCTTATGGTTTCCTTGACAACCTCACCAGTACCTTGATGCCAAGGACCATGTTATCTAATTTTGTATTTGGTAATCTCAGATATGATAGATGTTGAAGAAGCTTTTGTTGACAGGACAAAGCATGGATTGGCATCTGATGGAATTAGAAGCTGTATGCAAGCAATGACTGCTGCCGACATCTTGGTGCCCTGAAACAGCTTGTAATTGTGAAGATGACGCTATTATTTTCCTTTTGCTAAATGGAGCATTAGCTTGGCTGAGAGTCACTTGTACTGTTCTGTTGGGGTGAAGAGAACATTTGGAGTTTTTCAGCCAGCGTAGATAAATTTGTCATTGGACATGACCCTTTCTGGGTCATTCAGGTGTAGGTTAAAAAGAAAAATGACTGTAATGCTAGTGAGAGGTATATTCATTTGGCAGCCCTTATCCTGAACTCAGTGTCCAGAAAGCAAAGGGTACAGGCAATAGCCTTCAGTCTGCATTTCCAGGGAACTCTTTACCTCAGTGTTCCTTGCTCCTGATCTAACATCCATCTTAAAAAGTGAAACAGGAGTTCATGTCCCTGGTTCCTTCAAACTTGGAATTATAGCCCAGCTCCCCGTCAGGCTGTCAATTACTGCCAATTTACGGTGGTAAGGGAAAAAGGATTTTTAGCCTCTTGTAAGCAGAGAAAGAAGAAAAATAAAGGAGACTAAAAGAAAAGAGAAAAAGGAAAGGATGAAGGGAGGTGTGGTATATGAGCTTAGGAGATGATCTTACTATACTCTTTGACCCTTAGTCAATTGCTTGAAGCTCTGGATTGGCAGCCCTGTCACCACACTGATAGCTAGAGCAAAAATAGAAAAAGGCACATACCATTTTGTGGATAAACCACACAAAATTCCTCAAAAATGAAGTGTGTATACTGCTGTGTTTATCAGACTTACCTGGAGGACATGCCAAAGCAGATTACTAGGACACACCCCAGATTCTAAGTTGGTTGCTCTGATATAGCATCTGACAATTGTGTTTCAGATGAACTACAAAGCT
Organism: Peromyscus melanophrys; assembly: GCA_902168415.1. Classification (NCBI taxonomy): domain Eukaryota; kingdom Metazoa; phylum Chordata; class Mammalia; order Rodentia; family Cricetidae; genus Peromyscus; species Peromyscus melanophrys. Next base: position 41,856 of record CABHPR010129613.1, on the reverse strand, counting down.
GAGCCAAAGGAGCCCCTCCTGGGACTTAAATTTAGAAGCCACTGCTATTAATATTGCTGTAATTTTTTTTTTAAAATTCAGATCATTCTGTTTTATGGCTAACATAAACAACTCAAATATCCTTTAACTTTTCTCCCCAGCTCCCCAAACTGAGTGAATCAAAATGATTGGAAACAAGTGTGGAATCCACTACGAGGAAGGCAGAGTACAGAAGCTGGATCATACAGAAATGCTGCTTTGGCTTTTCTATGTCTCACATGTTCTAGAAGAAAATGAGGAGCAATACGATGATAGGCATGTCTGACATTAAAGAAAATCTTATTCGTGCCTAATGCAATGGAGAATTTGTTTAAGAACAATTCAGAAGCATGGTAGTCTGACCCACAGTGAGTCAAGTTCATGAAGTCCTGAGCCATTGGCTAAATACGTGCAAATAAGGTATAGTACATGATAATGGAGGCAGAAGTCATGTACAATACTGACTCACCTTCTAAACTTGACAGAGTTAGGGGACAAAGTGTAGGGCCTAACCTTTTAATTGTTTTTGTAGTTCATTGTCATATGTTCCTCTTCCTGTTTGGAAAAGCTAATTCCTTTCTAGTACAGACATGGGTGATGCAGATAGCTAACACAACTTTAAAATACAATACGCTTAAAATTATAGAAGGTATGGTATTTAACTATACAATAGTTATCAAATGGCAATTCTCACCCCATAGTGGATATGTGGTAATGCCTGGAGACATTTCTGAGTGTCTCAAATGGGTAGACGGTACTACGATGTGGTCAGTAAAGCCAGAGATGTTGCAATCTGCAAACTTGCTCATATAAGAAAATAATAAATCTACCTTTATTTTATCTGTCACCTTGATAACCATTTATTCGGGTGTTATTGTTATCAAATGCACAAAAACTCTTATTACAGATTGAATTTGGCATGGTTTAGCAATGAGTTAGAGATATGGTTCTGTGGTACAGTACTTGTCTAGCTGTGCAAAGCCCTGGGCTGAATTTCCTGTACTAATAAGTAAACAAATACAAACAAACAATCTCCCAAAAAGAATCTTTCTAGATTTTGCCTAAACAATTCAAATGTATTGTTTGTAGTAAATTGACATATTAAAAAATTAGAAGCATCTTTTTCCCAAATGAAAACCTCTTGAATAGGCTTCTCAATAGTATTTTTTTCTTTCATTTTCCTTCTTTCTTTCCTGTTTTTTTTTTGCATCCTTCAGTTATAGAAACTCTTTTTATCAGTTAACGCAAAAGTGAATCAATATTTATGTCATTGAAGAAATCTGACTAATGCTTGGAATTACTGAATAGGCAATTACATTTCAAATGCAAGATTTAACAAAATAGCAGTTCAATACATGAAGCAAATGAAGTTGCAATATAGTAAAAACCAAGTGTATTTCAAAAGGCCTGCTGATTTGAAGCTTTTTTTTTTACAATCTGTTTTTCAAAACCTCCTTTTGAAATTCATAAATTAAAATTAAATAATGGAATTGATGGAAGAATTAAAAAATGTCTTAAAGCTATGATCCTTCAATACAGTCTGCTTGAGTAGTTTGTGACTTTAAACAGTGGCAGTTTCATGCACTTTAACAGTGACGTTTGAGGAGCACAACCAGGAGGAATTTTTCTAAGCTCATTACATGATCTAACCTATCACAAGAGTCATTTTATTTTTGGTAAAAGCTCGCATTTACCATGATTGCGTCAATTTTAATATGTGCTCATTAATCTAAACTATGCCATACTGTGGGACTACAAAAGGGTATGATTCCAGCAAATCTGCTATCCTTAGGTTTACTTGGTGTGACATTTTACGGTCAATACAGTAATATTTATGTCAGGGCCTAGAAGTTTATTTGCTGGGTAATATTTGCTAAATCATATTATAATAGAAGTTATTATTATTAATGATTAATTTCTATATTTGCATGAGTCAAAACACAGTTCTACAGGTTGGGTCTTCTAAAGTCAAAAGCCACTTTTAATTATCTAGAAGAAAAGGGATCCTAAGTTATATTTCCTTATGTAGTCACTCCATACCTTACCAGCTACTTATTTATTTGCTTTGCTCCATGAGTGTCAATTATCAAGTCAATGGCTGTCCCAGGAAGCTCCATGCCCCAGAAAAGCCCTTAAACATGGACATCAGACTACTGTCCAATACTTTTGACTGTTGCCTTTGCGTAAGTGTTTCATGTTCACACACATAAAGAATGAATTTTCTATAAAGAAAAATCATGAGGCTTAGAATCAGTCTCCAGAGATTGTAATGTAGAAGCTAATATATTTATTAATAAGGAAGGAAGTAAAGCTGCTTAATCAGTCAGTGCTGTTCTCTGGATTGCTTAACTATTGTATGTGTAAAGAGACATGTAAAGAGTATGATGCCTAATCTACCATACAGACTGGGGGAATGATAGTCTGATCATAAAATCTAAAAATCTCAGAATAGTGTTCCTTCATTATTTGATACGGCAAAATGTTATAAATATTGGATACACTAAGATTTCAAAAGGGAGAATCTATATAACTCTTCACTCCATCTTATCTTAGGTTCAAGGGTTTTGTGGCAGAACAGTAGAAGAAAAAAATTCATATAAATGTAAGTTTACAAAGCAAAAGTAATTCTGATACAATTAATCCTGAAGCTGAGTTCGAAGAGACCCGTGAAGTCAGTTCTCCTTATATTTTTTCTCTTCTGAGTACCAGGAAAATGACATGGGAATTACAGGTGACTCAAAGTCATGGATTCTAAGCCTGTAGTGCCAGGTTATTTATTCTGTTCAGCGGCTTCCGTATTTATTCATGCTTTGTTTCTAGCCTCCAAGCCTTCAGTGTTCTGTAAGGACCTTGACACAGAGAATTTTATATTCTACCCAGAGTGTCTCTGTCTCCCTGATTCTAAGTTTCTCTATTCTTAAATCACCTAGCTTCTCCACACCTAAACACATCTAAACTCACCAAGAATTCACAGGGAGATACAGAGGCACAACAAATGGGCAAACTTGTGTTAGAAGAGTTGAACATTCATTACAAAGTCAGATGAGTTCTTCGTCATTTAAGAAGACAGGAAAGACTGAAATAAAATTTCATTAAAAGTGAAATTTTATCCTGGCTATTTACAGTGCCAAAACATCTGGAGAGCATTCTAATTTACACAGGAGTGCCTTCGAAAATATGTGAACTCCTAACTAAACACAAGGGAATTTATAAGGCAAAAGCTTTGGGCTTTGTAACTGAAGTGACTTAGCTATTTATTTTTCACAATGCTGTCATATATCAACCTAACTACCCTTCAACACAAACTCAACTATGTTTTCTAAAGTATTGTTTTCTCCTCATCCTTTGATTTTCACTATATTTGTTGCTGAAATATATATTGACAAATAGTTCAAGGAAATAAGTGCTCATACAAGCTAAATTAAAATTTTCAACCACTTTCTTGGTATTATTTTATGAAAACAAAATGTTGAGAAACATAGCTCAATAAAGCATGCAAACATTCACCACAAAGATGCATATCAACCCAGGGCAACAGATGGACACAAAGCAACTGTCCCTTCTTGTCCTTGCAAAGCTATTGTATGTCAATAGCCACCACAAACATCATTTTAATTTTCTTTTCCAATATATGGATCAAGGCTTTCTATTTACATGATGTCTCATACCATCTTTGACCTTCACATTCTTTACCCTCTGATGAGCTTATGGATAGTTAAGTGGTAGCATTTTAAACTAAAGAAAAAAAAAACTTCTCGTTGACTTTGAGGAACATGTCAGTCAATGGTGAGATAAATTCCAGTTTATACAAAGAAAATGACAGAAGATCAAAGAGCAAGGTCCGACAGCTGCTTTCTTTCTTCCAATACCTATTTCCTACAATTGCATAAATGCTTTCTTCCTCCAAGATCACTCTTTCACCAGGAACAAAACAAGACAACAAAACCAGATCCCATTAACAGATTCAATACCCTATTTCAAAACTTTATTTGAACAGTGAAGATTTCCTTGTTTACCACTCAAGAAAAATAAACATTTCTGTTTTCTTTCAGTGTTACTCAAAATTACAATGGTTGTTTCTATCTGCCCCAAATTAAAGCTTATGCCTCTTTTTTCAACTCTAAATAGTTTATATACTTTTAAATGGCAGAAATTTTGACTTAGTTCAGTATGCATTCCAAGTACACGCCCAATGCCTTGTCCACAAGAGTGTTCAATAAGTGAATAATATTAGGAATTTGGTACTACATAGGTAAGATTTGCTTGAAGATGGCCATCAGGCCGGGCGGCGGTGGTGCACACCTTTAATCCCAGCACTCAGGAGGCAGAGCCAGGCGGATCTCTGTGAGTTCAAGGCCAGCCTGGTCTACAGAGTGAGATTCAGGACAGGTACCAAAACTACACAGAGAAACCCTGTCTCAAAAGAAAAAAAAAAGGCCATCAAATTTTCAATTGTTAACTGTAATGCAGTTTACACTGCAGGTAAAAGATGCTTTTATCTGCATGTGAATATTATTCCCTAAGTTTTGTTTATAAATGTACAAGAACTGAACACAATTTACCATCAGGGCTACGCAATCACTGTTCATCCATCCATCCATTCGTTGGGCAATATCTAAATATAGCTGATGCTTGGTTGCTGCTCCTTGGAATAAGGAGTTTGTTCATGCCTGCTATGAAGTCTTATTATATACTGTGAGAGCCTTTCTGTCTGCTGTAGTACTCATGTGTCTCCTAAAGAGCCTCATATTCTGGCTGTTCCAAAAGAAAAAAGATCATCTCACTTTCTCATGCCCAGTGTGGAGGAGGGCTAGGGATCAGTTGAAATGAGGTGGGATAGATAGGGGAGGCATAGCTTAGCCAATCTAGGGATGTAGTCATACTAGGGAACATTTATCATCACATACAAAGACCTGGTTTCAATCCTTTGCACTGCAAATATAATAATAAAAATATCACAACTGACTTATCCATGCATCACACATTTTCCCTCTTCCACAACGTCCTGTTTCTTCTACTTACACACTTATATTTTCCTTTTGGATCTCTCCTTTTACTATTGCATAAATGTTTGGTGAGATAATGATCAAAGCTATTTGTCAGTTTCTACTTTCTCCTGTCTAGGGAAGGCAATCTCACTGTCACTCATAAAAATTTGAATTTTGAGGAAAGAAACAAACTAAGAACATGAGTTTTTTTTCTCATGGCAAGTGCTCTGACAACACGGTACACTGCTGTCTAACATCTGTATTTTCAAAGGGGACCTTCATGGGGTCATTTTCTTCATTCTGTAGTTCCAGGATTCCCTTCAGTCTTTCAGTGTCGGGCGCTGAATGTGTACTGCAAAGCCAAATGTTGAAGTGCTAAGTCCCAATAGCTGTGGCTGTAAAGTTGTTCAAAGAGAAAATAGAGTTTTTGCAGACACAATCAAGTTAGGATCAGGATATTAGGCTCTAATCCAATGTCATCGATTTCTGTATAAGAAGATAAATGATACAGAAAGAAAATTTACAGGGAACACACTATGTGATCAGAGATACAGAGATTGGAATGATGCATCTACAAGCCAAGACTTGCGAGCTAAGGAAAGGGCCTAAAACAAATTCTCCCCTAGAGGCTTTGTGGCAACATGGACCAACTGACAAGTGATTTCTCATGTTTAGTTTTAGAAAAGTGAAGAATAAATTTCTGTTATGTTAAGTCACCCTGCTTGTGGAACCTTGCTTCATCAATCAGAAACTAATACAATATGTTATTCCCAGTCCCTTAAGAAGAGGAAGAAAGGAAGATAGGAAGAAGGAAGGAAGGAAGGAAGGAAGGGAGGAAGGGAGGAAGGAAGGAAGGAAGGAAGGAAGGAAGGAAGGAAGGAAGAAAGGAAGAAAAAACATTAAAAATTAGCATTCAAGAATCTTATACTCAAGCAATAGTATTGTTTCCACAGTCTTTGTTTGATGTCATAGACAAGAAGGTCCAGTCCATCTTAAAAATCAGATTCTATTGTCACACAAATATGTCTTTTAGAAAGCACATGATCCAGATCTGTAGATCTACAGCAGAATCTACTCAGACATCCTTTGAATGAGTCTTCCTTGTAAAGAAAGAGATTGACATGTGAGAACAATTACATGTATTCTTCAGCCTCCATACTTACTTCCTGTATGAGAAACATTCTTGTGGGGTGTTTCAAGTACCTGGTCATGATGTAGTGTCATATAAACAATATGTTGAGCCCAAATCAGAAATTGGAGAAGTATATATGTGAGCCACTGTGTCAGTTCTAAGACCAATAGGTTCTAGTCTCTGTACTCATGGCGTAAGAGGAAAGTACATCTACGACTTTTAAATAGTCTTTGCCTGTGTGTATTCTGGTAATTCTAATCTCAAGCATTTTAACTGTACAGGATTCGTGTCTGCAGAGTCTGGGAACACTTTCATTGAGAAGCTCAGAGTTCAGGAAGAAAGGCTTTACTGTTCAGAAACTTGATGAAAAACTCCGAAAGTCATGATGACTATTCTTAGATTACGCTTATTCATTTTCTGATAATATATGATACACACATCTGAATGTAAGAAAGGACTACTTATAGCAGCCACAAACTAACCAGTGCTTACAGATTTAGATTTGGATATGAAAGAATTCTCTCCCCACGAAGCCTGAAATTTGGGGTATTTTTACTTCTGTTATAATGTTTTCAGGGTCCCTTGGTCAGAGACTTTGCATTTAACTTCTATTTAGAGAAGAATAAAAGAGACAAACTTGGTCAGGGAGGTGGAAAGCATGACAAACTGAGCTAAGTATGCAGTTCCAGCATAATTCAGATTTGGATATACTAAGAGGTGTCCCTTTTATTTCTGAATTCTGGATTTGATTCCAGAATAGTAGAATTGTCCTGTAAAATTTGTCATGGTAATGCACAAAACTTAAGTCTAAATGGGTCAAAGACCTTAACATAAATCCACCTACACTGAACCTGATAGAAGAGAAAATAAGAAGTAGCCTTGAATGTATTGGCACAGAAGACCACTTCCTAAGTACAACACCAGTAGCACAGACACTGACAGCAGCAATTAACAAATGGGACCTCCTGAAACTGAGAAGCTTCTGTAAGGCAAAGGGCACAGTAAATAAGACAAAACAATAGCCTACAGAATGGGAAAAGATCTTCACCAACCTTACATCTGACAGAGGGCTAATCTATAAAATATATAAAGAACTCAAGACACTATACATCAAAAACCCAAGCAATCCAATTAAAAAATGGGCTACAGATCTGAAAAGAGAATTCTCAACAAAAGAATCTCAAATGGACAAAAGACATTTAAGGAATTGCTCAATATCCTTAGTCAATAGGGAAATGCAAATCAAAATGACTCTGAGATACTATCTTACACCTCTCAGAATGGCTATGTTCAAAAACACTGATGACAGCTTATGTTGGAGAGTATATGGATCAAGGGGAACACTCCTCCACTGTTGGAAGTGCAAACTTATACAGCCACTTTGGAAATCAGTATGGTGAATTCTCAGAAAACTGGGAATGAATCTACCTCAAGACCCAATGATAACACTCTTGGGTGTATACCCAAGGGACACCCAATCATACTATAAGGATACTTGCTCAACTATGTTCACAGCAGCATTATTATTGAAAACAACCTAGATGCCCCTCAACCAAAGAATGGATAAAGAAAATGTGGTACATATACACAATGGAGTATTACTCAGCTGTAAAAAACAATGACACCATAAAATTTGCAGGCAAGTGGATAGAACTAGAAAATATCATCCTGAGTGAGGTAACCCAGACTCAGAAAGACAAACATGGTATGTACTCACAAATAAGTGGATACTAGCTGTAAAACAAAGGGTAACCAGACTACAACCCACAACTCCAGAGAAGCTAGAGCCTTCATCCAGTAGCAGATGGAAGCAGATGTAGAGATCCACAGCCAAGAACCAGGCTGAGCTCCAGGAATCCATTCAAAGAGAGGAAAGGGGAATATATGAGTAAAGGGGGTCAAGTTCATGGTGGGGAAATCTACATAGACAGCTGAACCAAGCTTGTAGGAACTCACAAACTTTAGCCTGATGGGGATGTCATTCTGTGTGTTACGAATATATGTTGCTTTGATTGGTTGACAAATAAAGTCATTTGACCTATGGCAAGGCAGCTTAAAGGCAGGTAGGAAACTCAAAGAGAGAGATAGGCAGAAGGCTGGGAGAGACACCAGCAAGCCATCCAAGGAACAACATGTAATGGGACACAGGTAAAGCCATGGAACATGTGGTGATACATAGATTAATAGTTATGGGCTAATTTAAAATATAAGAGCTAGCTAGCAGGAAGCCTGCCATGGCCATAATTTAAAAATAATATAAGCCTCTGTGTGTTTACTTGGGTCTGAGTGGCTGCAGACTGGGTGGGACTTTCTCCTACATTAGCCAACAGCTTTGGAACCTGCATGAGACAGGACTAGGTCCTCTGCATATGGATTACAGTTGTTGGCTTGGTCTGTGTGAGGGGCCCCTGGCACTGGGATCAAGATCTATTCCTGGTGCATGAACTGGCTTTTTGGAGCCAATTAGCTATGGTAGAATGCCTTGCTCAGCCTTGATGCAGGTGGGAGGGGCTTGGTCCTGCTTCAACTGAATGTACCAGGCTTTGCTGACTCCCTTACCCTTTTGGCAGAGGGGATGGAGAGTGGGTAGGGGGGAAGGCTGGGGGGAGTGGGAGGAGGGATGAGAGGGGGATCTGTGGTTGGTATGTAAAATGAATAATATACATATACTTAAAAAATTATCATGGTGAAGAAGTCTCCTGTGCAGTTGTAAAGGCATAGAATTTAATCTGGGGAAGAAGTATCAGAAATTGTCCTTGCAAGTTAGATAGCTTTTGTTAAGAAAATGAAGCTATGTGAGGATTAGAAATTAATTTTTCTATCTTTACAAACTGCTATAATTGGTCTGCTCACATTCTCTCTCCTTTTGATCTACTCTGTGTCTCAAGATGGTTGCTGCAAAGTCAGATACCATGGCTTTGTTCCCCTCACAAATGAGGAAAGGTACAGCTTATGTCAGCACTGATTTACCAGGAGAGACACCCCATTTCCTCCAAAAGACTTTCTCCTGAGCCTCATTAACTTATCTGGGTCTTGAGATCAACTTTATTTTTATTATTTTTAAGGGGGAATGTCAAAGCAAGGAACAGAATTCTGTTCATTGAGTTATACCAATCATTATACATCATCCACAGTGAGCCAAGGCAGGTTACTCTAAGCAAGACACAAAAAGCAAGTGGATCCCAAGTGGGCACATAATGCTGTTTGCCACAGTAGGGGTGCTAATAAAGCTGTTGAAATAGCCTCATATCTGAGCATTCTGGTTGGCAAACTTTCTTTGCCACAATTTCACATGCAGTCAGAAAGTTAGCATTATCAGTAGAGCCTGAATGCGCTCAGACAGTCTATGCAGCAGTGGATTAATGTGTTTTGATGGCTAAGCTAGGGCTTATTTGCATGCTGGTTTTATAAGATGTAAGGGCCTTTAAATTCAAAACCTGAGGCAGTAGAGTGGGGCAAAAGACTTTGAACTTATTGAATACTCAGTTTATTACTTTAGAAAACAACCATAAAGGACTCAATGGAATTACATATTGATATTTACTTAATAATATTTCACATTGTATATATTATGAATAAATGTATTTTATGATATTGCATTGGATCTTATATTGTGGCATGATAGATTCTGAGTTATCTTTGCATTCATATTTTATTTTTATCACAGGCAATTTTTCACATTGCCTTATTATCATAGGAATATTTCCTACAGAGTAAATGTGTTTAAGCCATTATACCAAATGTATTATAACTACCATATCTTAAATTGTTTCACTATATTTTTTCTTATCTAGTAGGAAAAACAAAGAATGAATTATGTTCTCTTTATGTAATATTTACTTTAAATTCTATATAGCACAATGCATTTACTTCCTGAGACTTTTATTCTCTTATTCTCCAGCACAGGAAATATTTGCATTCATAGGAGTTTTCACATGCTCAAACATGACTAGACCAAAAGATGGAGAGACAGAATGAAAATAAAATTTATCTTTGATATCCATACAAATGTGATGCACAGAATAAATTCTTATTTATATTTCAATTATATGTCTTAGAATTTTTATGTATTTTTACAGAACTCCTACTTACTAAGGTGAGTCATATCTTCTTCCAAGTAGCTGCTGGTTTAGAGAACTTAAGAATAACAATAGTGACAGTGATTTCCAGTGGCTTAGGGTGAGTAGAAACTCTGAAGATCATTCCTAGGGCTTATGATCGAGTTCAGTGATTTCTGAGTCATTAGAATGGATGACTAAGCTTCTTGCATTCATGCTTTGCAGACACAATTGATCTCTTTGAAAAAATCATATAGGCTAAAAGGCCACATGATACGCACACATAAATCAAATTTAGGAAGACCTCTTTACTTATGCACAAGAAAGAACTTTCTTAGAAGTATCATTCTCCTTCTTGAAACTATCAGGATACACCTTGACAACAAGAAAGGATGGTGGAACATGTGAAGTTACTGTTTTGATTCATGGATATAAATTCTTGTCACATAAGATAAAGAAAGATAGTTTGACCTTGAAAATGAGTGTTAGTGCTTAAAACTACCCCCACCCATGTAAATATGGCATTCTTTCCCAGCAATAGTTTAGTAAGTAGGGGAGCCAGACAAAAGTCTAAAGCCAATTTATTCAATGACCAGTTCTGTTCAAATAGTTATAAAAGTATGTTGGACCCAATCCAAGGTAATTTGTCACATTTGTTTATTGACAGAAAGAAGACTAGGGGCAAAGGTAAACAGCAGACAGTAGGCTATTTGAGTATAGTTACAAGAGCAGAGGTCTGGAATGAGAGACCCTGGGACATTAGAAAAGTGAGGTAAGCAACTGAGATCCTCAGAACAAAACAGATGAAAAATTTTTTAAGAGGAAAGTTCATCCTTTCAAATATAATGACCAGAAACCAGGACAACTAGCTATTTCAAATTAAATCCTTTTGACAAGTTGATTTTCTCTAACTTATCTTTGCCCTCCTTTTTTCTTTGTTGGTGTTTTATTGCTGTGATCAAATTATGAGTGAAAAAGCAACCTGGGGAGGCAGGCGTTTGTTTGGCTCACATATCCAGAGTCACAGTCCATTGAGAGGAGGCAAGACAGGAACTGAACCAGAAACCATGGAGAAATGCTGGTCATTGGCTTACTCTCCATGGCCTGCTCAGCCTGATTTCTTAGAGAGGTAACATCAGTCAAAATATACTCATCCCTCCCCATCAATTACCAATTAAGAAAGTGAACTAAAGACTTGGCAAAAACAAATATTTTTGAAACATTTTCTCAACTGAGGTTTTTTCTTACCAGAAGACCCTAATTTGTGTCAAGTTGCCAAAAATAACTACTCTGCTTCACCAGAGCACAGTAGTATTACTATCGTTAAAGTATTGGGAGAAATTTATACTTACTGTTTGACAGTACAGAGGGATAGGTTCTTTCTATGTTCTGATATCCTAAAAACTCACATTAAAGATATTCAGTTTAAAAAGTTATTGCTGTGGGATGGTCTGTATGTCAAATTGCTCTGATTGGTCAATAAATAAAACACTGATTGGCCAGTGGCCAGGCAGGAAGTATAGGCAGGACAAGGAGGAGAAGAATTCTGGGAAGTGGAAGGCTGAGGCAGAGACATTGCCAGCCGCCGCCATGACAAGCAGCATGTGAAGATGCCGGTAAGCCACAAGCCATGTGGCAAGGCATAGATTTATAAAAATGGATTAATTTAAGATATAAGAACAGTTAGCAAGAAGCCTGCCATGGCCATACAGTTTGTAAGCAATATAAGTCTCTGTGTTTACTTGGTTGGGTCTGAGCGGCTGTGGGACTGGCGGGTGACAGAGATTTGTCCTGACTGTGGGCCAGGCAGGAAAACTCTAGCTACAAGTTATCTTAAGGCTAAAGGAATGAATGGCTCAGTGCTGATGACCTAGTTCCATTCTTGGGACATACATCATGAAAGTCAAGAGCAAATTGATTCTCTCTGGTTGTTCTCTGACTTCCTCTCACACACACTTGTACATGCACACCCCCTCAGTTAACAGCCAATGAATGAATAAAATCTAATAAAAATTTAAGAAGTTAAATAGTGCTCATTTCTACTAAAGTAAATATTTTTATGAAGGAATAAGGACATAAGGGGTAACAATTAATGTGGTGACGTGTAGCCATACAAATAGTTTCAGAAAAGCAAAATTGATGGAAACATCAACACCACTTCCATGATGCCTTTATGAAAAAAGAAAAATTGGAGTACTCAGCTCTAAATGCAATGTTGTTATTGGACCCCTACCCTTAAGTGTCAGGGATCTATGCAGAAGAGGAGGCAGAAAGAATGTGAAATCCAGAGGTAGCAGATGATTCCAAGGAAACAGTGTCTTCCAGAACCAGAACTGATATACACATGACCTCACAGATGCTATGACAGAAAGCGTAAGTTCTACACATGTTTAAACCAGACAAAAATATTAGTACTGGAAGCTGAAATAGACCAAATGTCCCTCAACTGTCTAGAATTTATTTGTAATTGAAGCTTCTGAGTAAGGAAAAATCAATTTTCTCCAATGAGGTAACACTGGTATAGCTACTACACTCCAAGGAGTTGGTCAACACAAAATGGGCTTCATGGTTTTTTTTTGGGTGTGTGTGTGCTTTCTGTTTTGTTTTGGTATTTTTATATTTTCATTCTTTCTTATAATTTTTTGTTTACTTGTCTGTTTTGATTTTTTTCCTTTCTTTTCTTGTTTTCTTTGAAAGAGAAAAAGGACTTGAAAATGGGTGCTCTAGGGAAGTGGGAAGAATCTAAGTTAAGTTGAGGAAGCAGAAAATACAATAAAATTATTTTATGTGAAAAAATGTTATATACAAACTCTAAAAGAAGTGTTATGACATATGTAATATTTGTGTAGGGCTGTTAAGGGGTGTATGTCAATGTTATTTCAGTTATAATCTCCTTTTATGAATATGTACATTGTTATGCATTGGCATATGGAAGGCAACACATAGCCAATGTCATGTCAACTGAGCAGTGATTCTCAGAAGTAAATAATAAAACAGAATCTATGCTTTATGAATCCTTTCAGGGATTAGTTAGGGATAAATAAGTTTAAGCATAGTTAAAAATTAATCCTAAGAATAGTAAAGGTCCCTTAGGAATCATCCTGAGCATGCAGATTTTGGATGTTCATTAAGCTTTTCTATGTTCATTCTTTACCTAAATTCATACTTACATTCTAAATATGTCTTCAGGTTTCTTGGATTTAATAGAATTTTAGTTTAATAGAATTTTGCTTTATTAATACTTAGTCTAATAGAAATTTTAATTTGGAATCCTTCCCTTAGTTCAAAAGCAGTAAGATAGTCTATCCTAATTGACATTGTGGAAATAATAAAATATCATCCCACTGAAAGCCATTTCTCTAAACCTGGGGGAATACTTGTTTATTATCCCCTTTATACTTGTATTGACCAGTAAAATAATAAATTCATGAAAGTTGCATAAGTCATTACCTGATATATATGTGTATCACATTGCATTTCATTAATACATGTAATTATTATACATCAATTAAAAACTAAATAATGACCATAATTTTTTAAATTTGAGAATTTACCAAGAATACCAAGAGGGTTTGGAGAGATTTATAATCCATTAAGAGCAAGAAATTCTCTTATAGAGGACCAGAGTGCTGTTCGTCACACCCACATGAGGTGGCTCACAACCTCCTGTATCTCCAGCTCCAGGGGATATGAAAGCCCTGGCCTCCATGGGTAGTTCACTCCTGTGGTGGTATTTTGTTCCCCAAAATATTATGTACCCTAATAAACTTATCTGGGGTCAGAGAACAGAACAGTCACTAGATATAGAAGCCAGAAAATGGTGACACACACCTTTAATCCTATCACTTGGGAGGCAGAGATCCATTCGGATCTCTGTGAGTTTAAAGCCACACTAGAAAGCCAGGCATGGTGACTCACACCTTTAATCCCAGGAAGTGAGGGCAGAAAGCAGAAAGGTATATAAGGCATGAAAAACAGAAACTGGTTTGGTTAAGCTTCAGGCTTTTGAGAAGCAGTTCAGCTGAGATTCATTCTGGATGAGGACTCAGAGGCTTCCAGTCTGAGGAAACAGGATCAGCTGAGGAATTGCGAGGTGAAGAAGCTGTGGCTTGTTCTGCTTCTCTGATCTTTCAGCGTTCACCCCAACCCAGCCCGGATTTGTTTTTATTAATAAGACCTGTTAAGATTCATGCTACACACTCCTATGCACATAATTTGAAACATAAATACACACATGCATGCAAATTAAAAATACTAGAGTAAATACTTAAAAATAAGCTACCTTTATATCAAGGACATAGGAAGCAGAGGTTCTTTGATTTTAGGGTCAGCTGGTCTCCATAGGGTGTTCCAGGACAGATAGGGCTACACATTAAGAACCAATATCAAAAACAGTTAAAGTAAATTGACTAAAATACAATGGTTTTGAAAATCAATATATAATCAACTCTAGCTCTTCATGTAGTATTTTTTGGGGGGTATAATATTTGACTAAGAATGGCCCCCATAGGCTCATATAATTGAATGCTTAGGCTCTAGGAAGTGGCACTACTTGAGAAGGATTAAGAGGTGAGGTCTTGTTGGAGTAAGTGTGGCCATGTTAGAGGAAGTATGTCACTGGGCGTGGGCTTTAAGGTTTCAAAAGCCCAAGGCAGTGCCAGTGTCACTCTATTCCTGCTGCCTGTGGATTTAGAACTCTCAGCTACTTCTTCAGCACTGTGTCTACCTGTGTGCTGCCATCATCTCCACCATGACAATAATGAACTAAAGCTCTGAAACTGTAAGCAAACCCCAATTAAATGCTTTCTCTCATAAGGGGTGGGTGCCTTGGTCATGGTATCTCTTCACAGCAATAGAATACAGAGTAAGACAGAATTTGGTACTGGGGGCAGGGTATTGCTGTGAGAGGTCTGACCATGCAGTTTGTCTGGGGAATATGGAAGATTTAGGGACTTTGATGAGAAAAGCCTCTGGATGCTTTAAGCAGGACTTAAAGGTCTTTCCCAGTAGAAACATGGAAGAT
Organism: Peromyscus melanophrys; assembly: GCA_902168415.1. Classification (NCBI taxonomy): domain Eukaryota; kingdom Metazoa; phylum Chordata; class Mammalia; order Rodentia; family Cricetidae; genus Peromyscus; species Peromyscus melanophrys. The sequence continues at coordinate 26,637 of CABHPR010129613.1, read as the reverse complement.
AGTGATGAGGGCAATTTTAAATATGGAGGCCCAGCTCAAGAAGTTTCAGTGGAGAATCATATTAGTAAGTGGCCAAAAGATCATTCTTGTGATATTTTGACAAAGAATGTGGCTACTTTTTGCTCTTTTCCTAAATATCTGCCTGGGGCTAAATTGAAGACTTATGGATTAATTACATTGGCTGAGGTGTTTACAATATAGTTAATATTGATTGTGACAAGTGGTTATTGGTCACTATTATGCACATCTACAATGACAAGGAGCAAGCTGATCAAGGAAAACTACTAAATGTAGAGTTTGAGGGAAAAAAAGGAGTGCCAGAAAATGAATGAAATCTTGGAGCCAGGTCCAGTGGTCAAGGAGATAAAAAAAAATGTTTAAAGAAAATCTATTGCTAAATGGAATAAAGGGAGTGGTGATCTCAGGGCAAGATACCCCCAGCTAAGCTTCCCCTTGTGGGAAGGAATTAAAGAAAAGCTTAAATAGTGAAGAAAATCAACAACAACAGAAAGCTGGTGCAAATGTCATTGAATGAAGGAGCCAATTCCAGCCCCACAAAGAGCAGATTTGTGTAGCTTTGGCCACATGGTTCAGGCTTCAGAATCAAGAATACATAAAAGGGGTTGTGAAATCTTCTTTTATGACTAAGTAAAGCTTCTGAGGCCAGGCATGTGTCAGGAGTGTCCCTGCATGGAGCCCCATAGAAGCCATTGCATGAAACTATGAAGGCAAAGCCTGGATTGTGTTGGAATCTCCAAGATGATGGGGGTGCCAGAGTCATAGGATACCTGCCAAGGAGAGCTGCAGACCAGATGTGGAACCAGCCCCAATAAGAGAAGTATGTTGCAATCAACAAAGCTGGAATGAGTTGGAAATCTGAAGAACGCTTTGACATCAGACACGGAGGTGCAGAATTTGGAATTTGCCCTGCCGGTTTTCTCTGGTCCAGTATTTCCTCACTAAACTCCTTTTCCTTCCTTTTGGAATGGTAATACATCTTCCATGCCACAGTATGTAGGAAGTGTGTGATCTGATTTTTGATTTTGATTTTATAATGGGTTACAGCAAAAAGATTGCCTTGAGTCTCAGAAAAGACTTTGAACCCTGAGACTACAGAGGACTATGGGGACTTAGAAGTTGGACTAAACACATTTTGCATTATGATATGGTTATAAGCTTATGGGAACCAGGGAGTGGAATGTGGTGGTTTGAATAAAAATGGCCCCATAGGCTCATATATTTAAATTCATAGTCATCAGGGAGTGACACTACTTGAGAAGAATTAGGAGGTTTGGCCTTGCAGTTTCTTTTGTAACAGTTACCTTGGTCATGGTGTCTCTTCACAGCAATAGAACACTGACTAAGACAGTAGGGCACTATTGTTAAGTACCTTCTTCAAAGAACATAAGGAAAAACAATAGATGTGTCTCTATTAGAAAAGGTGCTGAAAGAAGTCTAGGAACAGCCTGGATAAAAAGAAAAAAGAAAGGGATCTGAGGATGCTCTCTATGACACCATGAAAATCCTTTCCTACTACTGAGAGAAAATGAAGCTTTTAGTAGCCAAGGGTATTATCTGCTGCCTTCCTCATGAATTTTAGGTAGATAACAAATGTATGCGACACTGTTGTTGGGGAGACATGAACAAACATCTATTGACTCCAGGTAGGGATCCAACAAGTCAATGTTTGAAGAACACCAAGTCCAACTTAGGGATTCCATAAGTTGTATTGGGTTACTTAAGGAAAATTGGTAAAGGATTGTTTACAGGAACGGAAATGACACAAGGACAGCTGCATCACCAAAGCCCACCCCTGCATGAGTGACAGCTCATGACAGCTGGAGACCTGGAGCACACTGAACAGCCTGGAGGCAGAGTAACAGGTAGAAGGGTGTCCTTTCTCAGCTGCTCAGTTGATCTGAGCATCTTCCAGATAGTTTGCAGGCCTGGGTTTCTTCTCAGGATCAAGCTGCTTTTTACTTCTTTTAGATGGCTTGGCTGATCTCTAGGTCTTCCACATTGCAGTCTGTGTCTTTTCTAAGCAGCTCAGCTAAGAAAGGTGATTCTCAACCTTCCTAATGCTGTGATCCTTTAATACAGGCCCTCATGCTGTGGTGACCTCAACCATAAAATTCTGTTGCTACCTAATAACTGTACTTTTGCTACTGTTATGAATTTTAATATAAATATCTATATGCAAATGGTCTTAGGCAACATTATGAAAGAGTCTTTCGACCCCCAAAGGCGTTGCTACCCACAGGTTGAGAACTGCTGGCTTAGAGAGCAACTCTAAGACTTTGCAGTCTTTACTACAAAGATAGTCTTGAGGAGCAGGATACCTAGAGAATCTGGTCAATTTCAGGGATTTCCTCAACTTATTTTCAGCTGTTTACTTTCTGTCTTAATCATCTTTCCTGTAGGATGGACGGTTTCTACTACCCTTCCAACACTCTGTCCTAAAATTTCTCACTGTTTCCCTCCTTGTGCATCCTGTATCATGAGGAATCTCCCCCCAGGAGGGATGGGTTTAAGCTCAGAAGATGCTGTTATACAACACAATGAATGTGAGAAATAGACTGATCTCTGGAGGGAGGGATCACAGGTACCTGCCTGAATAAGAGTGCTGGTTATCTGAACTAGATATTGAAAGAGGGAAACAGCTATCCCAGGAGAAAGGAATCAAAGATTTACTTGAGGACTTTTTGAGTATGAAGGCTCAGTGTACGCTTTGCATTGGAACTGTTTTCTCCTGGTTTATTTTCTTCATGGTGTTCATCATAAAGAAAATAATGTACTTTCCCCCCAATTTCTTATTTATTATGTGCCTCTCTTTCAATCAGAATATAAGCATCATGAAAATAGGCCTTTTTTTTTTTTGGTTGTTTTTGTTTTTCCTTTTTGTTCCCAATTACAGTAAAGGCATCTGGAACAAGTCAGCTACTGAATAGGTATTGTTTGAATGAATGGATACAGAATTATAAATAAATGCAGGCAAAGTAAGGTGATGTCAAACTAACATTTACATCTTACAGATAACATAGTGCTGGTGGGTCAGTGTGGGGCAAGGGATGTGTAGAGCACTCAGCATACCCAGCAAGAGTAGAGAAAGAAGGGAACAACACAATCCATAGCTTTGCTTTGGGAGACTCACATAGAGATGAGAGCAAGTATTCTTGACAGTCTATGAAGAAGAAGAAATGGATTTTTGATTTCCTTTGAGAAGAGATGAGATGTTCACCTTACCATTAATTCTCATCAGACCCAACTTTTTAATTCTCAAGTTCTAAAGAAAGGTTATCCAATCAGTATTTTCTGAACTGTGTCTAAGCCGTGTTTTCATCACACAGCAATTGTAGGTGGCTAAGGACATCTTGTATAATCCTAAGCATTTCTTGGCTTGCAGTCTGGAAAATGTCAGTGGCTTATACCTCATGGGAAATGCAGTAAACATTTTAATTATATACAATTCTGTTTCTGTCTCTTACTTTCTGGAAGAACATGGCTCCTGTCACATCTCCCCTCCTGAGAGGTACTGATAGCATGTAGAAAGTGCAGAGGTATCAATATTGTTCGTTTCACTGAATTGTTGTATGTATGCTTATATGTACACAGAGTGTGTATGCACACATGCATTTTCTGATTTAGGTTAATAATTCTGTTGTAATCTGGCACTGACACACTACCAGGTTTGATTAGCAAATAGAAAATCATGGGATATTTATGTTTAAATTTTAGAAGATAAAAAAGATACAGAAAGCAGGCTAGGATGCTTTTAATTCCACCATTCTACTCAAGAGAAAGATGCAGGGTCAGTTGAATCCCTATGAGTTCCAGCCTGTTCTACCTAGTGAGATCCTGTCTCAAAACATCAGAAAGATGTGGAACACAGTACGCAGTTTTCATTAGGCATACTTTTTGAGTTTTAGTTCCTTGTTAGAGACCAGAGGATCAAATGAGGGATGAGAGAGCATATATTTACAAACACAGCCAGAGAGACAACATACTGATGAGGGCTGAGAGACAACACTGTGAGCTGTTAACGTAAAAAAAAACTCTGAAAGATGCATTTCTATTTTAAGCAGATGTGGTGCAGAATATTGCACACTGATTTTTAGGAAGACAAAACAAACAAACAATTGTTCACACCTTTAATGTAAATCAATGAAATTTAAGTATTTTGTGTCTGGTATGAAATAGCTACCAATTATCCAATTATCCTGTATATTCCTGAGAAGCTTCAAGAAAAATATAGGAAACATTTTCACAGGTAGTAACATAGCATAATTCTGCTATCACGAGTATTTCTAAGAAATATGCTTGCTGTTCACATATGTTATGAGAAAGCCAGCATGAATTTTTCCCAAGACCTATGTTGACTGTATCTGAGAGTTCATAACAATAGGATCTGTGCAAATTGAAAAGAATGTATTCACCTGATCATTTCACATCTCTGTTTGGATGTCTCCTCAGTTTGTCAAATGTGGCTCAATCAAAGGGAAAAAAAAACAACTCACAAACTAACAGATTTAGTCCCAAAACTTGCCTTGTCACTGTTTCCCTCATAATTAATGTAAATGTCACTTCTGCAATACTGTGGCTCAAACATTATAATCACTTTCATCTCTTCGTTTTCCTCTTTTCATATAATTAATCAGATGGAATAGTGTTAGGTCTCTGCCTCTCGTGTATTTCCTTATGCAAATGTTTTTGATGTTTAAAGAATGAACAAGTATCTTAAATTTCCTCAATTCATCTTTAGTGTCACAGTACAATAAGTCTTTCATTAATATAAAAATTTTCTTTCCCTAATTAAAAAACCTCCAGTTATTCCTCCTATTAGAATAAATTCAGAATTGTCTTATAAGGGAGACATTTTCTTTAAGATCCATTTGTGCTACATCTTCCAGTAAGCATTACTAACCGTTTGCAGGCATCTTTTCAAAATTCTGTGTTTTAAATATACAAAGGAAAATAGGTTCTAGTATGGTAGTGTTTACCACTGAGTGCAATGGAGGGAAATAGTCAGGATTCCCAGAGCCTTTTCCTAGATGTGGGTGCTCTGTGACTGGTGGGAAAATTCCATTCTCACCAAGAGCAAGGGAACTATACGGGAAACCAAAACCCATTTCTGCACTGCTAAAGGCTCCTGTTTTTGACAGGCAGATTTTTTGCCAGTCAGGGAGACTACGCTGGAAAAGTTACGGAGGTCACTTGCAAAGACTGCACTAATAATTGAAATTGATGGGAACTTTTTGAGATGCTTTCTTGGATGCTTGCATGTGGTTAGAGACCCAGGCAATCCAGGCCCTTGAGTCTTCAATAAATATGATGGGTCTCAGACTCCAACAGCCTTCCTGCCACAAGATAGTAGAACATTTGCTGTCTTCCATCCCTGGCTAAGACAGAGTTTACTAAAGAAGAAAGTTTTAACTCACCTGAAGCTTCTATGTTAGCAGGGAATTCTCCAAAGAAATAATCACCGGATTTTCTGCACTTTGGGTGTCTTCCCCATTAGGGAGCTTACTCAAGACAGCTTCCAGGATTGAAAGAACAGTTATAGGAAAATTGATAAATTCCTGCCTCACTCACTAAAAACCCCCAAACTCCAGTTTTCAAGACTCATATAGACAGGAGAGCTAATCTTGTCACTCCAGTTGATAACATGCACACTCGTTGTGCAAGGGATTTTTCTCAGCTGGTACTCCAACCATTCAGAAAGTTTTGCAACTGGAATCTATTTCTTTCTTAGGACCCAGAATGTTTCAAGAGCACAGAGCTATAATTCCTGCAACCTCTCAGCTAGGTACCCAGAAGCCTGCTGAAAACTTAGAGCTAAAATTTCTCTTGGTTGGCATTCTGCTACCGAAGTTCCGGAGTTCTTAATACTCATGCAACAAATAAAGTTCACCTTGTTTCTATTTTCTGTATACCTACTCCATTCTCAGAAGAAACAGTGGAGACTCCCTGGGTCAGAGGCAGGAAACAGTGTTCACTGCTAGACTGTTTGAAAGCATAAACCTTGAACTGATCAGGACCTCTAAACACTAAATGGTATCATATACGGTGGGAAACAAGGCTGAAATTCTAAGTAGCAAATATTGGTGGTAGATTTATAACTTTCCTTCTCTATTGCTTGACTTAAATTGAAGGAGAGTATAAAACCATATATAATAGGACATAAACAACTATGAGAGTTTCAGAAAAAGAAAACTCCTAATGGGAGTGAGAAAGATTCTCATGGTTATTTTTCTTTCTCTTTTTCAGGATCTGCCACGGTGTTGCCCCAGGGGATTCTACATCCAAAATAGCAGCAGTGGTGTCTGAGTAAATACCTGGAATTCTTGAGAACAAAATCTTGAGATCACAAGAGAAGAACTTCTAACTATACCCCTACCTTGTAGCTCCAATTTAGACCAGTTTAGGGAAGTGCACAGGAGAGGGTAATTAAAATCTGGGCTTTTACATTACAGAGTTGGAAAATACCAGGGAGACTGTGAAGAAAGAGAAACTCAGAGAGGTAGTTCAATCCTATGTGGAGGTATGTGAGCCTGTGTGCTAACCTCTGAGCTGAGCATGTTACACCTTAACTATAAGAGAGCATCACACTTTTAAAATTTACACCAAAACTATCATGGAAGGGGAGAACAGTTACTAGGAATAGTATACATAGACTAATCCAAATAGCACTACAAAACTCTTCCACATAAGTGCACCAGCTTTTACAAAAACAGTTTAAAGAACAGGTAAAACTTTTTCTATAAGCCTAACTATAGTAAGAAGGACATTTGTCAATTTTCTGTTACTGTTACAAATCCCCAAAATAATCAGTTTATAAAGAAAAAAAGATTTACCAAAGCTTGGGGTTTTGGAAGTCTCAGTTCATGATCGGTTAGGTCTGTGGCTTTGGCCCTGTGGTGGCACACTATGACAGAGGTATGCACCAGGGCAGAAGAATCTAGCTCGTGGTTGGATGGAAAATAAAAGGAAAAAAAGAGAAAGGGCTGAGGTCTTACATTCCTTTCTGTGAACACCAAGAATGGGACCAAGCCTTAACACACTGATCCTGGGGGTGTTGCGTACTCATTCCTCCAAACTGAAGCATGTCATCCTCAATGTAAAAGGAAGGCTTATGAGGCTCAAGAAGCTAACAATTTCCCCAAGGATCACAAGACCCCTTCCCAAGGTTATAAATACAGTAAACAATTTCTAAGGGATAATGGGTAGTGGAATCTAGTCTCCAATTGCAAAACTGCTTGCCAGACATGCAGGGATGCAGTTTCATGAATTGTTACTCAAGGTGAGGTGGGTTTCTTGGTGATACAGCTGTCTTTGGGTCACCCAAGCACCTGTAAGTAACCCTCATTGACATCCCAGTAAGTAACCCCAATTAAACTCACTGGTTCACTAAGCTGGAGTTGAGGAATTCCTTTGTCTGTCTCTAGATTTTACTTTGTCTGTAACTAGATTCTTGTTTATGCTTCACAAGGAAAAAAACCACTCAACAGGGGCATTCCCAGTCTAAACTCTAGCAAGGATAAATTTAGTCTACATCTTATGATCTAACTAAGCATCAAAGATACATAAACAATATTTATGATGCCCAGAGTATAAATGAAAATTACTTTACTTGTGAAGAACAAGGGAAATAATAATTTTTTTGAATTTATTTTATTTTATTTTACAATATAATTTAATTTTACATATCAGCCACAGATTCCCTTGTTCTCCCCTCCCGCCCTGACCCCCTCCCCCCGCCCACCCTCCAGTTCCATCTCCTCCAGGGCAAAGACTCCCCCGAGGATTGAGATCAACCTGGTGGACTCAGTCCAGGCAGGTCTAGTCCCCTCCTCCCAGGCTGAGCCAAGCGTCTCTGCTAAGCCCCAGGTTTCAAACAGCCAATTCATGCACTGAGCACAGGACCCGGTCCCACTGCCTGGATGCCTCCCAAACAGATCAAGTCAATCAACTGTCTCACCTATTCAGAGGGCCTGATCCAGTTGGGAAATAATAATTTTTAAATGAAAAAAAATGATAGATGAAGATATTAAACATATTATACCCATATTCTAATAGAGAAGTGCAAATACTCATGTAATAAGTAGAAAATAAAACTATCAGCCAAGAGAATGTGCAAACACAAATCAAGAAATGAATAATGTGACAATTAAAAGAGACAATTCAATAAGTGACTGAATATGAGAATGTAGATAAAACACAAAGTGGGAAGATAACCTGAAGTCAAATCATGAGCTATGAACCATTCCAAAGAGGGTGAGGGGGAGATTGGACAGCACATACAGAACCTCGGAGACCTGAAGAACAGCATAACAAAGCTGAACTCTGGTACTATCTGAGGCTAGAGAATGGAAAACAGAGTATGTGACATAGAATATATGCTTGAAGAAAATACTTGGAAACATCCTATACTGGGGGAAAGTAAAACTTTATAGAAACAAAAGGGAATATGAGAAAATTTCAGGCTGAATAGATCCCAACTCCATACCCAGGCAAGTAAGGACACAATGCAAATGGGCAACACTGAGTTTTGGCTCTAGGAACCATGGTAGCTAAGAGAAAGAGGACACAATTTTTAAGTGATGCTAGAAGAAATATATATATTCAGAATGCAGTATCTACTAGAAAGTTTCTCTAGCAGTATAAAATCAAAATAACTATTCTTGGGTGAAGCTAAATCTGTCACCAGTACAAAAACTACAACATGAATAAAGAAAAAATAGGAAAATTAAAAGTAACTGGTAAAATATGATAGGTTATTTCCCTATTTGGTTCTTTAACCTATGACTGAAACTTTAAAAGCATAACTTTTAGATCATGGTATTTGTATGTGGTATGCATAGACATGTGTTTGTATATCCACATGAGAGAAAATGTCAGAAAAAATTTAAAAATATCATTTATCCATATACATTAGTGCTACTTTACATACAACTACATTAATAAATAAATGCCAAAAATTCTATGGTACTGAGACAAAAGTTAAAAAAAAAGAGCTGAAATGGCTACATATTAATGCCAAGAAAAGCAAAGTAGACTTCACAACTGGTACATGGTCAAGAATAGTAAATGGACATTATATAATAATAAAATATTCAATTCACTAAGGACATGCAATAAACATATTTTTAAAAATCAAGAACGGAACTTCAGAAAAAATGAGGCAAATAATCTGATAAAACAAAAACAAGAACTGGTCCAACTCATCATTGTAGCTTGCAACATCACAGGTCCTCTTTCAGTCATTGATAGAACAAAGTGAAACAAATACCAAAACAGGAAACATACATAAGAACTGAAAATCCCCTTACATAGGTGCACCTGATTAGTGCTTATTGGACACTGGTGAAACAAGACTGTGCATTCTGTTCAAGTATGCATAGGGTATCCATCAATGCAGGCAACATTAACACTACTTTGAAAGCACCAGAACTAAAGTCCAATAATGTATATGAATTAACCACAATGAATTTAAACTCCATCAATTATTTTCATTTCAAGACATCTAAACATATTTTTGCTCTGGTACACTGGTGATGATGTTTGCAGCTTATGTCTCAGGCTGACATTATTAGCTCAAATATCATCTCTTAGAAAGAATCTTCTATAAATATCCTTCCATAGCACACCTGTGTATACCATCATATTTATTTCCTTCAGGGACCATTGGGTCATTTCAAAAGCTACCATAGTACGATTTTTTTAAATGATTTATTGTTTCTTTAATCACTGCATTGGTTTACAAGCTTGCAGGAAAAGGAGAGTCTGTCTCAGGACTTTAACTCTTTACACATTTTTAATCAAAGTCTAGATTCTTAAATAATTTTTGAATAAACAAATGATGGACTGATTCAAATACAGGGCCTCTGCTGTAGGGGAAGGTCTACCTGATTGTATTTTGACTGTTAAAATACACAAGCTAAAGAAACAGAAGAGCATTTCTAAATAATAGTGGCATTATGATATTTCTAATTGTTATTATTATTATTATTATTACTATATTACTATTATTATTACATCCAGGAATATGGATTTTATACATAGAAATTTGTTCATCGTTGCATACACCATGCACTAACCTATTGACAAGTGTCCAATCCTAGCTGAATCCTGTCTAACACTCATTACAGAGGTTCCATGAAGGAAGACAGATGGCAAATGAGAGAGGTAAATAAAATCATTAAATAGTACTCTTTTACCATTTCAAGCTACACAATTATGCTACTTATGTGCTTTCAGTAATCACTCATTAGCAGTGATTCTGGTAAGTATTTTAAGAGTGTGGCATTATTATTACCCTTAAGTTAGAGATGAACAATTATTAGTCAAGCATTCGTCTTATACATTCCCCTCCCCAACTAAGGAAAGCAGGTGTAATGTTTCTGTAATTTAAAATGAAAATTTAAGTATCAAATGGGAGCTGAAAATTTTCCAGTCTGATAATCAAAACATATTAAGAGAAACAGAAAAGAATTATGCTGTTTTTCTTTGAAATTCAGTAATGACTCTTACAGTTTTCATTGTGCTGAGCCTTATATTTTAAAAAAATCTTTTTTTCAAAGTTTTGGTATTTAAGAATCATTTTATAAAATGATGTTGACTGAGAAAAGATTTGGTAATGTTCAGATTTTCCATTCAGAATTTTGATCTTTAAATTATGGCAAGCGGCATGGTAGTTAATTTCAGCAGAATGGAAGGACGTAAAAGAACCATAGAAACAAGCCTCAAGGCATGTCTGTGAGAGATTATCTAGATTAGGTGAATTGAGTTGGGAAGATTCATCCTAGATGTGAGCCGAATCATTCCCTCTTCTGCATGAACAGAAGCCTAGCTGAGCATAAGCATTCATCTCCCTCTGATTGCTGTTTACAAATGGAATGTAACCAGCTCTCCTCCTCAACTCCCTGCCACGATGACTCCTCTCTCATGATGGCCTGGACCCTCGAACTGTAAACCAAAGTAAACCCTTCCTTCTTTTATGGTACTTCAGTCCAGGTGTTTGACCACAGCACTAACAATATGCAACACAGAACTGATTAGGTCAGCAGCTCTTAACTGAAGGGTCACGAATCCTTTGGGGGTTGAATGACTGCTTCACAGGGATCATCTAAGACCAACTGCACATCAGATATTTATGTTGTTTTCTTGTTTTGTTTTGTTTTGATTTTTTAAATTTTATTTTGGGGATGCTCTGCAGGGGTGAGAGGAGTATATGGAGGACTGGGAGGTAAGCAGAATTAGGGTGCATGATGTGAAATTCCCAAAGATTCAATAAAGAAATTAAGTTAAATAAATAAAAAAATCACAACTGTAGCAAAATTACAGTTACTATGTAGCAATGGAAATGATTTTATGGGGGTCACCACAACATGAAAAATGTATTAAGGGGTCATAGCATTAGGAAGGTTGAGAAGCACTGAACTAGATGGTGTTTAGGTCTTTAAATACAATTTGGAAGAGCAAATTTGAAAGGCTCTATGACTTTGGTCTAAATAGGCATGAGATGTTGTAAGCATTGAATAATGAACTATTGTAGTCAGAGTTTGGAAGATCAAAACGCTTGGAGATACAGGGACTGTGTAGGCTTACATGATGAGCATTTAGAGGGAATCAGGACTCTATGGGGAACTGGAATAGATGTCATTCCTATTAAATTCTGGCAAAGAACCAGTCTGCATTCTGCCTGTGTGCTGATAACTTCAGTGGAGCTGAATTAAAAAACAACTGGATAATTTGTTTGGCAGAGAAAAGTTCAAGGTAAAATCGCTTTCTGGGGTATTGATGATTATGGCTCACTTCTCTCTCTGATCTAGGTCCACCATCAAAGACAGCAAAAGTAAAATATGAAAATACTAATTTTGGTGAGGAAAGTTGTAGGAACAAATTTAAACTTGTGGGTGAGGAGATTTCAGACAACAAAACATCTGTGTTGTTAATGTGGTTAGTGTTATTAAAAAGAAACCTAATGCTCTGCATTAGGACAAGAGCAAATGCCCCGAGGGCAGGAGTCCACCCATCTACGGCTCCAAATTGTGAAAAACATCAATTTTTTTGAAAAGAGAGATTCTAACCTGAGAATGCCGGAAAGAGTTCCTTGTTCAAAAGCAGGAACCTAGAAAAGTATTTCCCAAGGGTCAGCACATAAAGGCAGAAGAACTATGCTCTAAGGGATGCAGACTCTATCCTGAGGTAGAAGCAGAATTGGCCAGTATCATACATATGGTATTGGTTATGCAGGTACCAAAGAGGCAGGCTAGAGATGTTATGGAATCCTAAACTCTGGTTCCAGAAAGCTACTGAGGCCAGCAAAAGAGCTGCAGGCACGGAATGTAGCCAGTGTAAGAGAGAGTTCTATGTGCTGCAGGTTGCAGTTTCAAGGGTACAGATCCTCAGGCACTGTGGAACTCAGGTGATTCCGTCTTGAATCTCAGATGCCCAACATGGAGCGGAGACTTGCTTTGTTGCTATCATTTTTTTGCTATGTCCCTGAAAGGGGATGATTATTCAGTGCCTTTGTATGTTGGAAGTATATTATCTTATTTTTAATGTTATTAATTATTTAATGGGCCTCACAGTTATGAAATTGTCTGCATCTCAGCAGAGTCTCTGTCCTTATATTTATTTGTGAACAGTGTGGAAACTGTTAAAGATTAAGAGGACTTTTGAAGCTAGACGGAATGTATGTTGCATTATGAGATGGCCATGAACCTCTGGGAACAAAGAGTAGAGGGCTAGGGTTTAAAATCCATATCTTTGAATGTCCAATTGACAAAGGATGGACTTTTGATGGCTAATATTGATTGACAACTTTTCAGGATGAAGATTCACCAAGGAAACAAACCCTTCAGCATGTCTCTGTAGGATTATATAGATTAGATCAATTGAGGTCAGAAGTCACACCTTAAATGTGTGCCCATTGGGTATGTCCCAGATTGCATGAAAAAGCGAAAGCTAGTTGAAAAAGAGAATTCTTTTCCATTCCTTGACTTTGCTGATGGGCTACTGTCGCAATCTCCTGCTGCTATCAGTTCTCACTACAAGGGATTATAATCCTCAAATTATGAACCAAAATAAACCACTATCCCTTAATTTGCTCTGTTAGGCATTTAATCAGAAAAATATATAATTATGAGGAATATTTGCATAGAAAGAGAGCTATGAAGAATAGAAATTGAGACTTGTAGGCTGGGTGGGGCTAATTGGAGCCTAGACTGAAAGATGCATTAAATGAATGGTTTTCACAAAGTATGATCTCTGGACCAGTGAAGACAGGATCCTGTTTGAGGGAAGGACTTGTTGGAAATGTAAATGTGATAAGTGAGTTCTAGATGTTATCACCTCAATTTGGAAAGTGTAGTTTAGGAATCTTTAGGGATGCTGATGAACAATTGAGTTTGAAAACTTCTCTGTTGAGAAAGATTTTTGAATTATACTGTCAATATTAGAGACATCATTAATTGTCCTTTATGGAGAGAGCTGCAGTGCCATCTGCTGCAGGGTTAACCCTCCCCCAGTAAGTGAAAAGCTAAAAGCCCTGCTTGATTTAGATGCATTATTCCCATGACACTGACAAGGAGCCTTCACATCCTCATTCCTTGCTCTAAATTCTTCAGAGGGAGAAGCCAACTCCTTAACTTGCTTCTAATAATTCAGATACAGATTTCTTATGAGATGCTATGGATGGTGTAGCAAAGGACAGCAGAAGGGAACGATGAGCAGTGGTTCTGTCTTCCCTATGGGTTTAATTTTTCGGACAGTTCATTTCTGTCTCCTTCCTTCAGACCAACAACCAAGTATGGCCAGAGAAATCCTCTAACCTTCCTCATGCATATGCAGACCTAGTTAACCTTACTACCCTCAGAGTAAACCTACATAAGATGCACAGTCATTATAAACAACAGTGATCTGTATCACTGATGAGTAGAAAGATCCCAAGTCACACATGGCAACGCCTCAGACTCGTTATATAAACATCTCATGACCAGTACTTGAGACTCCAGTTGTTGAAGTCCCTTAGGTGACTACATTGTACATCCAAGGGCAAGAACTATGGCTACAAAAGAAAGATGACATGTGGAATAATAAAAGCTTACTGAGATGGATGTGTTGGAACATGAAATCATTAGGAAATGAGCGAAAAATAGTAACAGAAATTATGGGTTATAGTATTTAGAAAAAAGAAGATAAATTTATTATGCCATTTTGGCAATATGTAAGTCCTAAATTATCCTTCAGTTAAATTAAAACATAGAAACTGTAACTTTAGAAAAAATAAAGTCAAAAATTCCAGAGAATAAGCTTCACTCAAAAACTAGAGCTGATAAACAAATTACATAGTTGTTTAGATTTGTGACAAATTTGAAGTAATATAAAAACAAATTTGATAGAGGATATAAAAAAGCAGGAGAACTCCAAGGATAAAAAGAGGGGGGAGAATAATAGTTGAGGAAACAAGGAAGAGGAGGATGATAAAAGGGGAGTGGGTGTTGCTGATTGGAGCTCTATCTACATTTAATTAACATATAATAATTAACATATGATAATAAGTAACATAAGATGGTAAGGGATATATTTTTACTTCTGTGTTCCTCTAAAAATTTACTGTATTTATTTGATTAGTTGTCTGTATGTTTGTACATGAGTGTACATGTGCACACATGCCAAAGAGTACATATGTAGGTTAGAGTATAACTGTTGGAAGTTGGTTTTCTTCTTCCACCATGTGGGTTCCCAGGGATCCAGCTCAGGTCATCAGTCTTGGCAGCAAACACCTTTCCCCACTTTGCCATGATGCTAGCCCCAGAAGGAGTATATTTTTGAGATTTGCATGGACTCATTATTTTTCAAACCTCAATGAAGAAAACTAAGATTTTAGAGAGTATCTGAAGGATACCTTGTCTTTTTCCCTCTGAGATAACAACAGAAAACATTTCATTGCCCAGGATAATTTTAAAAATCCATCTATGTCTCAGTCAGATCACATTGGGTCCCACATGGCAGTGATACACAAACGCACATATTTGGTTTGATGCTTGTCAGCATTTTAAAGAGATAGTGAATAAACAGATTAATGGAATTTTCTCAGGGTTTAAAGATATTTTTTAGGGTGTAACCTATCACTTACAAGGAAATTTTTTCCTGCAATGCAAATTAGTTTTTTCTTTTCTTTATCAGTATTAGGAAATATTTTCATTTCATTCATAAGCTATGGATTTCTGCATGTGTACACATAGACTAAGAGGTATAATTTTATAAGAGGTATAAAATTATTATATTTTTATAAATCGTATCTACTGGAAGTTAACAATTCCTTATGTTTTTGTTTCTCATAGAGTTTTTGGACTAATTTGTAGTTCACTTTTATATAAAATTGCCTCTATATGCAATTTATGCAAATTTTGATATAAAATCACATGTGTCTGTCTTACACCTTGTGGTGGTATTGTGTTCCCCAAAATATTGTGCACCCTAATAAACTTATCTGGGGTCAGAGAACAGGACAGCCACAATATTAAACATAGAGAATAGGCAGTGGTAGCACATGCCTTTATTCCTAGCATTCCAGAGGCAGAAATCCATCTGGATCTCTGTGTGTTCAAGGCCACGTTGGAAACAGCCAGGCATGGTGACACACACCTTTAATCCCAAGAAGTGAGTCTTTAATCCCACGGAGTGTTGGCAAAAACAGAAAGATATATAAGGCGTGGAGACCAGAAACTAGAAGCATTTGGCTGGTTAAGCATTTGGCTGGTTAAGCTTCTAGGCTTTTGAGCTACAGTTCAGCTGAAACCCATTCTGGATGAGGACTCAGAGGCTTCCAGTCTGAGAAAACAGGAACAGCTGAGGAACTGGCAAGGGGAGGTGGCTGTGGCTTGTTCTGCTTCTCTGATCTTCCAGCTTTCACCCCAAAAACTGGCCTCAGGTTTGATTTTATTAATAAGAACTTTTAAGATTCCTGTACAACACCTTCCTTTTCTCCATTGTGCGCTGATATTTTAAACCTATTACTTGCTTTGGTTGTATGTTGACATAAAATAAATTCAGATGACATTTTGTCAATGCTTTAAATAAAGTAGTAGAATACAAAAATACTAATGAGCATTAATTATAAAGTTAGAGTGCCTTAATTGTGGCAATAAAATATGCAGTATATATGAGAAGGAAAGCAAGATAAATAAAAAGTGTTAAAGCACAAACATCACTTCTATTATGTCCTAAAACAATCAATCAATTAAAATAAAATGTAAACATTTTAAAAAGAATAACCTCTACACTGTTTGAGGGAAAACACCATATACAACTAGGATCAAAACAGCGATTTGGTAATATATAAAATAAACTTACAAATAAGCCAGTTGAAAGTTAACAAATGAATAGAAAATAGAGGATGACTTGATATACAGGAGGAGAAAATGTATACAAAAGACAGACTATCAGTGAATTTTAATTCTACAAAAGGGCTTTCAAACTCAACCTTGAGAAGAGATGGATATTTAATACCACAAATTGTATTTTTTCTTTAGCTGAGACGGGCAAATATTAACATGTTGTTGATACATCAGGTTTACAAGAGAGATTAAAACATGTGGAAATCATTATATGAATATCAAGCTATCCAGTATCTACTGAAGGTGTATCTAGTGTTAACTACTGAAATAAGAGATGCACAAGATCTTGAATCTCAACTTCCATTTCAATATTTTACACTATAGATATTCTCATACATGTGATGGCATGATAAATATAAAAACATAGACTTAATCATGGGGCAGGGATGGCTCCATGAAATATTTTTTTTTTTTTTGCTATGGCTTGTCTATAAGGTGTTATCTCAAATGCTAATGAATTGAAGGTTTTGTCCCCAGTTGGTGGCATCATTTTGGGAGGTTGCAGAAGCCTTAAGAATTGGAACTCAAGCTGGGCGGTGGTGGCGTATGCCTTTGATCCCAGCACTTGGGAGGCAGAGGCAGGCAGATTTCTGTGAGTTCAAGGTCAGCCTGGTCTACTGCGTGAGTTCCAGGAAAGGCTCCAAAACTACACAGAGAAACCCTGTCTCAAAACAAAACAAAACAAAACAACAAAACAAAACAAAACAAAAACAAACAAACAAAAGAACTGGAACTCATTGGAGGACAGAGAAGACTGTGATATGTCCATGAGGGTTACACATTGTCTCTGACCTCTGTGTTTATGATTTCTGTCTGCTATAAACCTCTTCGGACTCATGTATACACTGTCAAGAGGCTCTGCACTATCACTGGCCGTGAAACAGTGGATCTAATGTTCTTGGACTGAAATCTCTAAAACTGTGAGCAAAAATAAATCTGTTCCTTTTTTTCAGTAGTTTCATCTGTGTCTTTCCACAGCAACAGAACATCTGACTAACACATGTGTTCTTTAGAGAGAGGAATATTATGACATTCTCAAGAAAGGAAAGGAAACTGTTTTTGATATAGAAACTACAGATATGTTATCAAATATGTTTAAATATAATGTCTACTTAGAACGCTTAGCCATAAAGGAGACATCTCCATCAGATTTCTCCCCTCAGAGCTCACAAGGCAGAAGAAAAGACCAAAAGGATGTATGAACCAGAAGTGATGGAAGACATCAAGAAAACAAAGCCCTCCAAATCAACATGAGCAAAGCTCAAATGAACTCACTGAAGCAGCAAGCATAGGGCGGACAAAGGTCAGCACCAGGTCCTCTGCATATATGTTACAGCTTCCAGTTTAGTGTTTGTATGACATTCATTGTGTTCAAAGGTATGGGTCTATAATTCTTGTGCCTTCTCTTGGGTTCTTTTCCTTCTGTTGTTTCTCTTGTCCGGTTTTGATGTGACAGCTCTTGTTTTAGCTTATTGTATTTTATTTTGGTATGTTTTTAAAAGTGAAAAATTAACACCTAATCTGTCACTTACACCTTCTAGGAGAAGAAAAATCAGTTTTGTCCAACACTGAATATATCAACCACTACAGAACAGGCCACATGTTCAGGAGTAGTTTACCAACATATAATGGACTCCACAGTTTTTTATGTGTGTGTGTGTGTGTGTGTGTGTGTATGTGTGTGTGTGTGTGTGTGTGTGATTTGGTTTTGTTTGCTTAATTTGGGGGATTTTGTTGCTGTATTGGGTTTTGTTTGTTTTTTTTTGAGAAATAACAAAGTTGGGTGGGTAGTAAGGAGGAGAGAATCTGGAAGGAGTTGGGGGAGGGGAAGAATACAATCAAAATATATTTAAATTTAAAAATTGTTTTAAACAACAAAAATGTAATAATAGCAATTAAAAAGAGTAATGTCTTTATGAATTTGTATCATGTCTCATGTATTAGACATTAATGAAGAGCTGTGGGGGCAGAAGTTAATGACTATGCTGGCCAGGTGTATGTCAACTTGACACACACTAGAGTCATTAGGGCGGAAGGAACCCCAATTGAGAAAATACCTTCATTGGATTGGGATATAGGCAAGCTTGTAAGGAATTTTCTTAATTAGTGGTTGATATAGGAGAGCCCATCCCATGGTGGATGGAGCAACCACTGGGCTGGTAGTCCTGATTTCTATAGAAAGCAGTTTGAGCAAGCCATGAGGAGCAAGCCAATAAGCAGTACTCCTCCGTTGCTTTTTTATCAGCTCCTCCCTTCAGGTTCCTGCCCTGTTTGAGGTCCTGCCCAGACATTCTTTGATGATGAACAGTGTAAACTAAATAAATCCTTTTTTTCCCAAGTTGCTTTTGTAATGATGCTTCATCACAACAATAGTGACCCTAACTAAGACACTGAAAAAAAATATGTGAAAACAATCTCTGTAGGGATGGAGAAGACACTATCATAACAGCACATGTCAGGGAAGACTGTAATTAGCTGGAAATGAGAGCAAAGGGAGAGGTTTTTTTTTTTCCCACTGACTGTAGTCTCCATCTTCAGATTATACCTCATTGTGTATGTCACCCATTCCCCTCTTTCTACCACACCCCCCAAAATATAATTTACAGGAAAGAAATCAAATGCCAGCATTGTCAACCACACTATAAAATTAAAATCACCAGATGCCTAAACAAAAAAGAACATTTTCCCAAGGGCAATTAAGTAAGGACTATGCAAGGAGGGTCTGAATATATACATATAATATTATACATATGCAAATATATGCATATAATATTTTATATTTAAATGGATGTAAATTTGTTCTAAATATAGTTAATATGCATTTTAAATAATATAGCATATTTTTCACACACACATAAGTGTGTGTGTGTGTGTGTGTGTGTGTGTGTGTGTGTGTATTAAAACCTCTTCGTGATTCTTAGTTGCTAGCTAAATTCAACACCACTAGGCTAAAGTGATCAGAGAATTAATTCTTCATGGAGAACATGGAGCTGTGAATTTGAAAGCTAAGTCAGCCTTACAAAGGTGAATATCAACGGACTGAAGTTTAAAACGCGTTTATACACTTTAGTAGCCAGCTAAATGAAATAAAGGCAGAGTAAGAGGTAGATAAAGGAGAGATAGGTATGTTACAGGTGGCTGATTATTCTCTGAGTAAAAAAAAAATTATTACATTTATTATAATCATTATTTTAGGGTATGTGACATGTAAGGTGGCATAGTAGTTAAAATAAACACCCCAATTGCTCATTAAAATGATAGCTAATGAATTTCATTGCATACATGACACACTTCGGAGAATGACTCACAGTATTCTGCCATTAAAATGCCTTTTGCAAAACACTACAGACTCTGGCCACTGTCAAGCTAACAAAAGCTCATTGATTTTGTTTTCAGACAGGAAAGGAGGACACTTTCTTGGGCAAGGCTACATTTTTTAGCACACAGTGAAACCAAAGGTGATAGAAGGGTCCTGAGCTTGTTCTTAAGGCTGCAGATGTGCACCAAGTACCTGACATGTCACATCAATGAATATTTTTACTGAATTTTAATATAGTTCCTTTAGGAGGATTTTGTAAGCCAGTCAAATTCAAGCCTGTGGTAGGATGTTAAATGGAATTTTTCCTTTCCTATCCTCAGGTACATGTATGAAAATTTTCAATTCGTATTTTTAAAAGGTTTCTGAGATCTGCCTATGGCTATGCCCTAAAACACTCAGGGAAATTTGGAGGCTAGAAATCCATTGAACCTGTTTATTGTGATTCCCATCTATGGGTAATAGTGGTATGTAAATCATGGATGGGATAACTAATTTACCTCTCAATGATAAAGCATTTGATCTGAAAATTCAAGTTACTTAACTTTGTTATATATTCCAGAAAAAGGAGTTTTTCAAATGCTTAAAGTGGTACATAGATGAATTATGCTCATATCTAGTCTTTCAAAATATTCTCTGTGACAGTTGCGGGCAAAATGGTTGTCGCATGGGAGAACGAAGTTGAATAGAAAGCTTTTAAAGTAGTGCTTACTGGGTCAAGCTTGAGGGACTCATCTTGTGAAAAAGAAGAGATGGCCACAAAAGGTCAAAGCCATTTCTATGCACCTTGAAGTACAGGAGGTCAAAGTGAAGAGACATTCACTTCAAGGACACTCTGAAATTTATATTAATGCTATAGAATACTGAGGCCAACTACAGAAGGACAGTCCCAGGGGCTGTGTTAGAGACAGAAAGTGTAATATGCTCACTAAGATTAGTTTTGCTTGAAAAAAAAAAAGAACAGTGAAGAAACTTCTCATCTTCCATTGGCTCTGACACATGTACAGTGGATTAACTTCCACAAATATTATGTAGAGATTGCTGAGGGGAGGTATCTGTCCATAGTGGACAAGGTATGTCCTCAAATGACTCCCCAAATTCACCAGCGAAACTGAGATTAGATTTTTCTGTGGACTCTTTCAGGATAAACGTCAGAACTGGCTCAAATTGTAGCCTCCCCCTAGAAACAAGTGCCGCTTGTGCATTTATTGTGTTCTGTATATAATCTTTTGGGTTACTGGAAGCATATAGATGGTTTTAAAAGGAAAAACAGGGCCCCGGGATGTAGCGCAGACTATTCTGGAAGGAGCTATCCTTTTGCTTTAACCTCTTGAGTGCTGGAATTAGCATGTGTCACCACTTCTGGTCCAACTTTATCACTTTAAAAATATTTTTCATTCATATTTTCAATTGTGTAGAATTTATTTGTTTCAAATATGTATTCTTTTCCCCACAAAAATCCCAAAGAACCTTGGTCCAGCCTGCAAGGTTGGTGCTTGTGGTCTGGCTATACAGCCCACTCTTAGGCAGCCCCAGCAGCTGACCTGCTCTGTTCACAATAGCTAAGAAATGGAAACAACCTGAGTATTCTTCAACTGATTAATGGATAATGAAATTGTGGCAGATACATAGTATGGAATACTATACAGCTGTAAAGAAAACCATAATAATGAAATATGCTGGTGAATGGATGGAACTGCAAATGATTGTATTGAGTGAGGTAACCCAGATTTAAATAGACAAATGCCACATTATCTCTCTCCTCTGTGACTCTTAACTTCAAATCTTCAAGTGTGAGTTATGACCTGGCAGGAAAAATCAGGAAAGTAAAAATTGGTACTATTAGAAGGGGAATAATAGAGAGAGGAATAGAAGAGAGTAAAAGTAATTTGAAGAAGATTTAAGAAAACCAGGGAGGGGGAAATAATTGGAAGGCAGGAGGAAGTCAAAACAGAAGGAAAGAGAATGAGTAAAAACAAACAAACAAAAAAAAAAACAAGGATTCTCAAAAAAGTCATAAGGAATCATAATATCTGTCTATCTAAAATCACGTATATATCTATAAGTCTCTGTGTACACATATACATATAACTTTTAAATAGAAAAATTTCCACCTGGACTAACGATGCTTCCCCCAAAATCATAGACAAACCAACAAAACTCCCAACATCAGGCTTAAGACGCTCCCTTATAATTTGTTTGCAAAGGGAATCCATGAGATTCCAAAAATATTATAGACTGTTTCTAGTTCCTAGGTGGCCTGGCACAGGTTGAAGAAAAATCCACGTTGCTGGAAAAACAAACAAACAAACAATCAACAAACAAACAAAAACAAAACCTATTTTCTAAGCAACAGTTTAATCTTCATTATCAAGACAAAGAATTGTCTACCTTTTCTACGCATAGAGAGAGGCATTTATCGTGGTGTGCCAAGCTCCTCCAGTGAAAGTAACAGCAGTCAGAGACAAGCAGTACTTTTGGTGGTATCTCTCTGAGAGTGGAGTTATTCACAGGGGTTGTCTATCAAAACAGACAAAATTTGTTGATTGCATTCACATAGGATTTTCTTTAAAGTTTAGAAAAAAATCTACATTCTGTGTCAAAACAAGGAAAGGCGTATATCTAAATATGAGGGCATACTTGCTTCTTTTTGTGGCCCTTGTACTAGCAGTCAGTTCCTCTCTATCGCTTTCAAAAATCAGTTCATCAAAGACCCATTTGATGATAACTTCTGTAGTTTTGTGAAATAGTTATTCCTGAGTTTGCAACGGCATATTTTAATTACTGGGATGTTTGTATTAATAAAAATAAAATAATAGAAAACTAATTCTTTCCAGGATTTGTTATCTTCCTGGGGAATTCATTTAAGAATGGGCGAGCATGGAGACCACTACCACTAGATGTCACTGTAATCAGACCATTTCCTGAGATACAGCTTCTTTTTCTCACATTTCCCAGACTTCCTGGACTTCGCGAGAAATTCTTTCGGGGCAGTATTAATTCTATCTAATCTCTTGTTTGCTTGTTTAGTTGAAGGTTACTAACTGCTAAATTTACATCCTTTCTTGTGCCCCTTTACAAATGGGCAAAACAATTTTCCTCACAGAAAAATCACAGCACAGGGATTTAAAATTTGTTGCCATTTTATTAATTAGGTGATGGTGTCTTGCCGAGTCAGTCAGTTTATTATTTCCTAAGAAAGATCTTGTAGGGAGTTTGTGTCTCATTAGAGAACTGCAGGGCCAGACAGATTCATGCACATATGCTGCAACATTAATTAGAGAGTCAGATTTTTCACACAATAGATAATTTGATTGTGACAATGGAGACAGCAATTAATTGAGTCTCCTTTAGAGAGCATCCAAGGGGCCTGAGTTGAGGAGAGAGCCCGCTAAGATTTGCTCCAGTCAAACGCAAAGGGATACTAGAATTGTAGGATTACCAAGTTAGAAAGACTTCAGAGGATTTTTGGCTGGTTTAGGTTTCTCATACACTCCCCCACTTGAAGCACGAATTTCAAAGAAAAGTCAGAGCACTGGTCTATAACAGTATGTAATTTGTGGCTCAATGGAAGTTTCAGCAATTATATTACAATTATATTTCTTTGTGCAATTTGCTTAATGCATTTTGGCCAACAAAGGGATATACAACCCAACTATATACCTCATATTCTATATCACATATTTTTTTCCAAATTATGTCTCCTTAAATCAATTTACAAAAGCCAGGGCTTAATTAAGAATATCAGCAATCAACTGCTAAAATGCTCTTAATAATAGACTGGTGGATTCAGAATAACAGGGGAGACTGAGTAGTCAAACTTCCTTGTTAGCTGACATTTAGAAATTCACATTTAAAAAATGACATTTAGCAGATGAGATGACGATGCAAATGAAATCTATATTTAGGGAGGGGTGAAAAACAGAATCTAATTTGTACTGATTACATATTCTCTTCTACCTCTGGAAATTCAGCTTAAGTTTGCCTCACCCTTTATAAATATCTCTCCTCCTCACATTCTCCTCTCTTTCTCCCTCCCCCTCTCTCCTACCATCCACTATTCTCCTCCCTATTTCCACTTTCTATTACCACCTTCTTTTCTCCTATTCTCTCTTCTTTCTTCTCTCCCATGAGACGTCAAGGACATGGAGATCTTTTCAATCTACCTGCACCAAGAATAAGCAACTGGATGAAGCAGCATTGATATGGGCTTCTGGAAAGAATGCAAATGTTCCCCAACGAAATTCCCTTAATTCCCTTAGACTATCAAGGCCCCAAGCTAGAACAATTTGATGAGTTCACTCACTTATATAACCATGAGTTTATAAGTGCTATTTTAAACTCTTCTTTTTTTTTTTTTTTTTTTAGTGTTATTTGTTATCAACAGCAAAGAACTCATTAGGTTATTTGTATTTGACCCAAAAGACAGAGGGAAAGTGAGAAAGAGAAAGAGCCAGAATTAACTATAAACTTCCACAGGCCTGGAAGCTGAAAATGGCCTTTGATTCTCACCTTAAGGTTTTGTTTAGTTACTATTTCTTAGCTTTTCAGACGACTTTTTTTCTGTACTAAATCTGTTTCGCAGATTTATATTTTTTTCCTTGACGGGATTACTATTGGCACAAGACACCCCAGGACCAAGTTCTCAGCAGGAAAAAGATTCATTTGCCCCAGCAGGACAAAGGGCAGGAAATAAGAGATAAAGTCAGGAGATAGAGGTCAAAGGTAAATGGGGGAAAGGAACAAGGGAGGGATGAGGTATTTGTCCCTAGGTGACAGGGTCTGCCTTTGGATAGAGAGGAGAGAGAAGGGGCTCATAGGCCAATGGCAGTTTATAAAGGTAAAAAGGGAAACCTGTGTTAGGTTGGGGTGTTTAATTTTGATTGAGCATGTTCATTAGGGCAGCCAAAGGGGAGTTTTGATTGCTGGACTTCAATACTTTGATAGCTGGACCTTGGTAGTCAACCTCAGGAGAAGGAAGTGATCAAAGAAGAGAATAGATCTTGGTGGCTAGCCTTGGGACTGTAATCAAATGGTTTTAGCAAGGTAGAGGGGATGGGGAAAGCCTGCCATTGCTTGCCTGCCAGAGCCATATTTGCCATGCTTAGGCTAACTGGAGTCCATCCATTTCTCATTTGCCATTGTTATCCAGTTTATCTTCCTCTACTGTCATTTTTACAAGGTTGGTTTGCTTTGCCTTTATTTCTATTCTCAAGTACATGTAAAAGACTCGGTTAATGTTTTATAAACCTTGATGAAGACACTCCATAGGTCATGGTGTGGGAATGTACATACAGAGGAGACTGAGCACAAAACTACTTTAATTTCCCAAACTGTGAGCCATAGCATGAAACCCCTCATCTGTCCTTTGGTGGCTAGGATTCTGAGATTTGAGCATGCATCAGATTTATCCAGAACTCTCTGGTAGTAAGGCAAGAGTTTGGCCTAAAAATGGTGCCTTTGTAATTATCAGCCTGCTAAATCAAACAAACTGAGTAGCAGCAGTATTCAAGGATATTTAAATTTCTCTTATCATTTAAACACCCTTATTTCTCATCTATCAGCCAGCTCCTCTCATAAAGTCACACAAAGCTGGGGCAGGCAGATTTCTTATATAAACTCCAGGCAAAGAAATGTCAAGGAATGAGGAAACATAATAATCCCAAGGTGTGGATCTCCCTCTGCCCAACACACTTTTCTATTCTGCAGGTCCTCTCAGTGACCTCCTTGCACTTGCACTTTCTATGAGAGATTTATTCTTATCACAATCCAGACCATTTCAAAATTCTGAATGTGAGCCAGATAGTGACATTTCTATATTAATTTCCAAGATGGACTGACCCCAACTGGGAAAGAGTTTTGACAAATGCTGCTACTGGGTGGCAGTGATGGAGAGCTTACTTGGATGTGTTGCCTCTGTTTACATATTGAACTTTCCTGCCCAAGTTGTCTCCCAGTGCCTTGTTCTCTCAATGTCTTCCAACAGGTCTCCAGTTTAATCTATCACCCAACTCGCACTATAAAGAACTACGCCACCTTTATCTGCAGCCCTTGATACCCAGTTCCTTCTGCGCGTGCTCATTCAGGTTCCTCTTAAGGGCAAATGGAGTATTGTGTGGCTTATGTTGGATACAGTTTCCTCCCAGGTTGAAACATTTCATCCTGCAGCCTAGTGCATAACACTAGAAGGTAAACAATTGAAAATAGTTTCAAAAAGTCCCTGAAGTTGAGCAGGTTCACTAGGTCCCTCAGCCCTCAAGAGGATGTAAATAGTAACTACTGGTGTGTCGTTCTTAGACAACTCAGACTCTTGAAAAGAAACAGAAACAAGCCTAACTGCCTAAAAGAATCAAAGACCATCTGAGCTGCCTTGGAAGAGGCTCAGACCACCACTGCGAATGGATATTCACTCTTAAATCTGGCAAGCTCCCTGAAGGCTGTGCAATGTGCTGCAGGTTTCTAGTTTGGGTGGCATTTGGTGGGTTTTGGTGATGCATCTGCCTTGGAGTCATTTCTGTTCCTGAAAGTTACCCTTCACCACATTCATTTAATTCACTCCAATAAAAAACCATTGGTCCACTAGGTCAGACTTTGGTAGGAGCTGTATTTTGATCGACTGTAAGTTCTCTGGATTGAGTAGATATGTGTGTATTGTGACTCCCAAGGAAAATTCTGGCACACAACACTTACAGCTCTTCAAATGGTCAGATTGCGTCCACACCCCCTCCTGTACTCTATCTTTAGCTCCAGCCACTTTGTATATTTTTAAGTTCCCTTAAGAAATACAATCCTATAGTTATATGATCTTTAAAGAAAAATTTCTCTGCCTAGATTGTTTTTCCTGCCCTTTTTCCTTCACTGAAAAAGTTCCCATTGCAAGTCAGATTCTGTTCTCACTGGGAAGCACTCCTTGAGTAT